>VOQK01043022.1:33898-44551 GCA_015052645.1 Benitochromis conjunctus | reverse complement strand
TCACTGGTATGTTTATTTGATACAAAATGTATAAAGTTTAGATTTAGTATTTAATATTTCACCATTGAAATATTACATAATAACTACATTCTACTGTTTATAATTTATTCCAGTTGTTGTTTTGGAGCACCCGCAATTTCCTTGTACATGTACAATGACAATAAAGGCCTGTTCTATTCTATTCTAACTGCCTTGTATTCACTTTCAGTATTGGATACCCTGTAGTTTATCTGGGGTTTGATGCCACCTGTTACTTCACCAACATCTTTAAGCTGCGCATACAGAAAGCAGTGCAGAGTGAGAATGACTTCCACATGCACCTCCTTCAGCACTCGCTCCCCCCAGGCCTGCAGGTTTATCCCAAGACAGGCACAGATGGCAGCAGCAGTGAGTCTGTGCACCTGCATCGTCCATGCATTTGCACTGCCACCTACCATTCTTACAATCTGCAGGGTTTTTCACTCTTCTTTTGGTTGCAGTCGTTCTTGTTTTCAAGCTGACAGTTTATTACAATCTCCACTTATGGGGCCACTCAGTGAGATGATTACAACAAACATTTGTGAGTCAGTTCGCTGAGAAGATGCAGACAGTAAAAGTCCCCAGCTGAAACTGTATTTAATAACCTCCTAGAACATGACGTGTTGCTGCTGGCACACTAAAGTAAGCAATCTTCTTGTTACAGCAACTGTTTGACGCTTTGTGCTATCCAAATATCTCAGAGTGCTTCTGAAAATAGATACGTGCTGTATACCGGTGTATAAATGTATGGTTTATTATAGTAATCGCATGATAGGGCGAGAAACTAACATGGACAGAGATGAAGGGAAGGGAATAAGAAGAACAGGTGCAAAAATGGAAATTTTTATAACTAATTTGACAAAAAAAAGTCAATACGTGCATTATAAAACTAATTTTGAAATTTTAATTGGAAGGTTTTGTTTGCTTTAAAAAAACTGCAATGTCTACCCATGTTTTTATTTTCTGGCTATTTTATTACTAATTACAAACTCATACGCATTACTAGTCAGCGCTGGTAAAGCTATAAACTGTATATAAAAGATGGAAGTAGAAGCCACCATGGTTCAAAATCCTGTGGTGGCCAATGTAAGTCCAAATAAGAATCTTGATTTATAATCTCATAAACACTTTACAGAGCAGATTATTACTTTCGAGTCTTACTAAAGACACCATAATGCTAATATGAAAAAATATGGTCCTCATCATAAATCCATCCATTTTCTCAACCAGCTTATGCTGCACTGTAAAAGGTTTTACAGCTTTTCCTATGGATAAAGACCTCCCCCACTGGCATTCATACTACACCAAATTAATTGAGTGATTTTGACCATTATATCACTGAAAAGTGCGTGTTTTGTATTGTAAAAATATCTGGGGGTTTTTTTTACAATGTGCCCACAGAAAATTAAACAAACAAACAAAAAACAATATTTTCTGTAATTTAATAAATAAAATGTTTTATAATTACAGGACAGTTTGAGCCGCCAGAATACTTTCTGTAATTTAACACATTTATTTCTTACAATTCAAGCTCAAAGACTTGTCAGATGACTTTCTTTCACTATAGCAAAAATTTTTTTATCATGAAGAAAAACCGAGATGTGTGTTTTTCTTATATTAAGGCATCTGAGGGATTAAATGTGTAGTTAAACTTCTTTACACTGACAGAAAGGGGTGTTTCGGGTGCACTTAAAATCAAAGTGAGCTGTGTGTGTTATTTCAATGATTGATGCTGGCCCTGTTTAAACTTTTAAATGTTAGTTCTTACCAAAGTGAGGATAACCGTAAACGTTTAATTCATCCTAGATGTTTCATATCTGAGCTCCATAGTAGATTCCTAAAACTGACCTATAATGTTTTTACAGACTCCAAATGGAAAGTCAAGCCTGAGTCAAGTCAGTATCAGTGTCAGAACGGTACTGTGGTGGCCCAAGATGAGGCACACACTGTGGACTGCCTCCAGATCCGCAGTGAGGAGAGAGCGACAGAGAAAGGGTCACAGGAGGTGAGGTCATCTGAACAAAACCGCCGGCCACCATCGTCATCGTCGTCATCATCCAAACCCAGTGTGGGTGAGGCCAAAGATCTGCTGCACAGCAGCACAGGAGGACCAGAATCATCAACAACTCCAGAAAATCTACCTCAAGAGGAGCACGGCAGCAAAGCAGCACGGGCAGCTAAGAGCTCCTCACCAAAAATCAGAAGAAGCAGCTCAAATACTCCTTCGCCTCCTGCGGGAAGGACTGAGAGGAAACACAGGTCCAGCTCCAAAACAGTCAGCCCCAACAGGGACGCAGCAGAAAAGAGCACCACAGCAGCTCAGAGTTACCACGCTGAACAGACAAGCAAGTAAGTTATGTCACTATTTAGCTAAGCTTGACTCGTGCGATGCCTACAGCGGTGCTAAAATGTCGTTGTTTATCTTGAAGGCTGGAGCAGGAGCTGAGGAGGCTGAAGAGCGAGCTGCAGGTGAGCAGGCAGACCGAACAGGAGCTTCGAAGTCACATCTGCAACCTGACCAACAGCGAGAGGAGCCTGAGACCAGAGGTTTCTATGCTCAGACAGTCCAACATGCTTCTCCAGAGCAAGTGAGTGATCTTTGGCTCCTTTACATGGGTATTACTTGAGTCCATAAATAACTAAACAGGCAAAAGCTACCTAAAGATATTATATTGTGAGACTTTTAACCCTCTACTTTTAGAGTAGTGCACCAATTATTATCACAGAAAACTGGATTTTATAGTACTTAAAATACTGTAGCTACTGTCAGTAAATATGAAAAAATGTTTATGCCATCTTATCCAAACCTTAAGTGACAATGAAATTGTTTCTTCTGTCCAAGAAACAAACCAAAAGATTTGAACTTAACTGTCATGCAAAACTGCAGAATTGATAACCTGCACAAGAAAAATAAAAGGTTTATGCGTAAAGGTACAATTTCAGATCAGCTTTATAAATTAAATATAGCATATCATATTGAAAAGACAATATGATGAGATCACTGACTTTGCTGATCAGCTGCACTGCTGCAGACAGTGTTGACCTGCTTTGCTGCACAAACCATTTTTATTACCTGTACATTGCCGCAGTATCTACTTTCCTTATTTTTTTATGCTAATTTATTTCCACTCCTCCTTTTACTCCAATATGTGACTCAGATTATCACTCTAAGCACATTTAGAGCTAAAAAAATGGGGGGAGGGAGGCTCAGTTAGTTATTTTATCCCACTACAGAGGTACTCCTAACACATTTACCACATCAAAGCCACGTCCAGCAGCCAGAGGCTATAAAATCGCATTTGAGAAGAGCATGTTATGCAGTTTTGATCAGCACCACCGGCTTTGATAAGACATGCTCCAGTTTTCTTTAAAGGAAGGTGCACTCCAGTGACTTAACAACTACAAGGATGATAAGAAACCTGTTTAACATTTATGTCTGTTTTTGAAGTATGCTTGACGCTAATCTCAAACGAGTCCATTTGCATGTGGCAGTAACCCACATATTGATGCTCTTTTGCTGGAACTTATTTAAAACCACTTTAATGTCATCCCTTCAGGATTCTGTGCTTAACTAAAAACAAGCAGAGGGACAAGCAGACTTGTGTGATGCTGGAGAAGAAGACCAGAGCAGAGGCAGAGGCCAGACTCTCTGCTGAGAAGCAGTTGGCTGAGCTTCAGGCTCAAAAACTGGAGGAGGCGGCGAGCGCAGCACGGAGTCTAACAAACAGGTAACCTACACTTTTAAATTCCCTCTTATATTTCCTGAAACTTGCTCTGAGTTAAATGTTGCTGTAAGCATGCGGCCAAACATTTGAAGAAATGGTTTAAATGATGTTTACTTGCTTTCTTGTTGAGAGTTAGATGAGGAGATAGTTCCACTACAGCACAGTGAATAGTTGGACAGCATTTGCAGACAAGTCAGCGACTTTCATGTAAACTAGGGGTGACCATGACAACCTGCTAGTAATCAAAGCAATCAAAAGAGGTTTTCAGTGCAGCATTCTTCGTGAACAGCTTTACAACTACTCACCAGCTGGTTGGGAATACATTTACCAGTCTTTAAGCCTTTGGGACAAAGTTTATTTGTCTTTATTGTTTAATTTGGCGTTCTTTCACTAAAGCTTAGCCAAGAAATAGTCCAGTACAGGGTTGACACATTTTAATAAACAAAACAAGGCATTTTCTCCCAGAGAAGTGCCACTGACTGGATATTCTCTCTTTTTCAGACCATTCCCTGTAAACCCTAGAGATGGTTGTGTGGGAAAAATCCCAGTAGATCAGCAGTTTCTGAAATACTCACACCAACAACCGTGCCATAAACAAAGTGACTTTAATCGCTTTTATTATTCATTCTGATGCTCGGTTTCGATCTTCTTGAATGTATCTGTAAGCCTGAATGAACTGAGTTGCTTCCATGTGATTGGCTGATGAGATATTTGCATTAATGAGCTGTTCAACAGGCGTACTTAACAAAGTGGCCAATCAGCATATGCTGTCTTTGAACAAAGCCAAGCTAGCTGCTTTTCCCACTTTCCAGTCTTAACTCTAAACTGACCAAGAGTGACATTGATCTTTTCCTCTAATTCTCTGCAAGAAAACACATTGAAATAGCAGATGATTCTTTAATCTACCATAAGCAGTTACTTCTTTTAAAGTAATCTCTTTTGTGTGTGGTCAAAATAATTGACAAAGAAAATATCAGTGTTTATAATGCAAATCAAATGTTCTGTTTCTTTCTGTGCAAACTGGTCTTCAGTTCCCGCGAAAGCCTCTCTGTCACTGCTCAAATGCTCTCATTTTCTCCGTTTCCTACACCAGGCAGGAACACTGTGAAACCCAAATGTTAAGGAAAAGGGTTAAAGAGCTAGAGACAGAGTACAAACAACTACAACTGGAGTATCAAGTGAAAGAGAGTCGTGTGGTAGATCTAGAGAGTGATGTTGAGGTATCGTTTTACTCTATTTGGGAATGAACTTGTGAATTTAAGTGTCTGTGAGTCTCGAGTGGTCCCGTGCTCGGTTGTCCTCAGTTTGGTCATGAAGTCCTTCTTTTGCCGTTTGATTTGCCGTTTCTGATTTTTGTGTGTTTAACTCCTTTCGTTCTCTAAGAAAACAGAATAGTTTTCATTGGGAACCTTGGGCATTGTTTTATAATCCGCTTTATTTTGGCCTGCGGTCACCATAATGCACTGTCATCACATCGGTATGCAGCATTACTGTATGTATGTTTTTGTGTGACGTTAGGTGTGTAAATTGTGGTTCTGTGTGATATTTGATGTCATTTTAGTGGCATACTTTCCATGGAGCATGCTGGACTAGCAGGTCTTTCATTAAAAACATTATCACCTTTCACAAAAGGCAAATTGTTAACCCAGAAAGAGTCATCTTTCAGAATATCTTAATGATAATGCGCTGCAGATTTTATGTTTTTTGAATGGCTGGCTGTTCATCATCAATGTGTGGAAGTAATTATGTGTGTGGTGTATTGGTTTTCTGAGCGTAAACTGTCCCCGTCTAAAAATTTAAAACAACAAAAAAGAAAAAGATACTCAGGAAACCAAAGCACCGACTCCCACAGGTGGTCGCTGCAGGAGTTATTACTGGCATATTGATGGTTTGCACTTATTCTTACTGCTAATGTGTTCTTTGGACTCAGGCGTTGGGAAAGTACCGCTGTGTGGAGAAAGAGACAGATATGCTGCTGTCCACTTTGTCAGCCATGCAGGAAAAGGCTCAACATCTGGAGTACAACCTGAGCGCTGAGACTCGCATCAAACTGGACCTCTTCTCTGCGCTGGGAGATGCCCGCAGGCAGCTAGAAATCGCCCAAGGTTCATATACTTATTTCTGATATTAATTCAGATCAGGGGTGTTAATCCCACCTGACAATTTTAGAAAATGTGAAGGATACTATGGCATAAATTTTGGACTTGATGAAAAAATATGGTCCTCATCATAAATCCATCCATTTTCTCAACCAGCTTATGCTGCACTGTAAAAGGTTTTACAGCTTTTCATATGGATAAAGACCTCCCCCACTGGCATTCATACGACACCAAAGTACTTAAGTGATAGATAAACAATTAAATGACAGAAAATGGTCCACATTAAAGTAAAACCAAAAGAAAAGATATTTTCTGTGGCTTAGAAGAACCTGTTTTATAATTACAGGACAGTCTGGGCAGTGAGTTACCAGAACTTTTTCTGTCATTTTATACATTTATTTCTTACAATTTAAACTCAAAGAGTCATCACATGTCTTTCAGCAACATTTCTTATCATGTAGAAGATTTACCGTTTTTCTTTTATTAAGATATCTGAGGGATTCAGCATGTAGTTAAAATTATTACTTACACACAACCCATTAAAGCCTGAACCATGACATAGATGCTAGTGTTTAGTCAACCTTCTGGGGAAAAAAAAGTTATATATTAATTAAGAGAAAAATCACACTGATGATGTAAAAGTCTCAAAAACTCATGTATTAAATATTATATATATGCTTTAAACGGACTGTACGTGGGCTTTATGTGGCCCCAGATGTAATATCAGTTTGACATTCCTGATTTAGATCATTGTTTTTTCTGCCTTCTTCTATTTGATTGTCTGCAAACTGCCACTAGATTAGAAATGACTGTTAAGGAAAAGTAAACTATGATACGTGGAGCAAATGGTGAGAGTCGGCTCCAACAGCACCACCGTGTGACTGCAGGGATCTATTTCTTTTTATTGTTTATTTAATGTTTTTTTTTCTTTTTTTTTTAGCATTGCTGTGGTTCCCTCAACAAAAAAGCCAAAGGGATTACTCACAGGCTTTTGGATGATCACAAATAAACAAAATCTAAAACAAATCCTTTACAAATTGATACCAGTTATGGTAAATTATATAGACATTAGTATGGGGCCACACCTCTTAATCTTTGAGTTCAGGTGTTTTCGGTCACATTGCCTTTACAAGCAACTGTGAAAGAAAGAATGAGTTGTTCTAAAGAGCTTAGCGAAATCAAGCGTGGTGCTGTACTGTGAATTGGGAGCTTCATGGCATGGGTTTCCATTGCTGAACAGCTCCTGTAGGTGTAGTGTGTAGATGCCCCAGTACTTTTGTTTATACGTTGTATTTTGGAAGCTTGAATCCAGTTGGCAGTAGTAAAAAGCTAATGGTTATATACAAACTAGACCATGCTCACGTGACTACAGCATCATTCACCACTGCACTCGTATTCATCCCCGAGAACTTCTGTAATCTTCCTTTAAGCCACTTGTTAGTAACATAGAAAGTATAAAAGATGGACGCAGCCACCATGGTGTTACCGATTGGTTAATGAAGTCCCGTTTTGAAGCGTTTTTGCCATTTCGGGTTTTTATCCCTCAGCCGTAAAAGGCTGATGGTGTATCGTTGTCAGCATAGACATCCAAAATACAGTAGGGGTTCAAATCTCTGTGACCCTAACTTCAAGGTTGATCTGCCTGAAAAACTGAGGGTACCGGATGTTCAAGCCAGTGTGCATATCCTGGATGATCCCTCTGTCTGACTCTAACATGGACCTTTATTTACAAAGTGAACTTGTTGTTTCATTCAGTATGACCTGAAACTATCAGTTGAGACTGCGTATACATCAAAAAGTGTGTACTGAGGTCACAGAGTGAGGGTGACTGTGCATTTCCGTCCATCTTTCCTTTATACTATCTTTGGCAAGTGCTTTTAATGGTTAGTGGGAGACTATGAAAGTGGCTCTGTGGTGTAGTGGTTAACACATTCACTTAACATGTGAAATCTTCCCAGTTTGACAGCAGGTGGAGACATAACCCCAGCCTCCAGGGGTGACAGGCTACTGTACTCCTACTCCCAGTCTCAGGCCTGGAGAAATGTCAGAGCTGTGCTAAACTACAGATCTGATTTCCGGCATTCGACCAATAATCCATTAACACACATAACACATGACCACTTACTTCTCCTTGTGGGGAATTTCAGCCAAATGTAGATAACACCCTTGATATCACAAGCGATCAGTTTGGACTACTTCTGCTCAGATAAAGTCTTCTTTGATTAATCCATCGAGCTCATTACTGCAATTTGAGTTTAAGGTTAAGATTAAGGGGATTTTGTACGGATGGGGAAAATCTTGCTCGGCTTACATTTGAGTGCAGAAATAACAGAAATCCTATGCGTTGCAGCTCATTTCAGTATCCATCTCCTTACATCTACACCTTCCTCTGACAGATAAGGTGATGAAGCAGGACAGGGAGATAAGTGAGATGAAGAAGAAGATTGCTGAGGTGATGGCGGTGAGCCCTGGCATGTCCTACATGGCTCCTCGGCCCCACGTGCCACAGAATCTCACCAAGTTACTCAACTCCGAGCGCTACGTGCTGAATCCACGAGCATTGATGTACCAGTGTTTGAAGAAATAAGGGACGTCCCGGAGCTTTCATGCCTCCTCAGAACTCGTCAGATCCAGACGAGTTTATCACAGAGCTAAACAACATCGTGAAGTCCTCTACTTCCAGCCATGAGTGGAACCAGGCCAAGCCTCCATGAGTTGAATGCTGCACTGTTGGTGCTAACTTAATATTATTCTGTATATTTCCTGTTTTCTGCCACATCACGGGTCGAGGAGTTTCACTCCAAAATGAGGTATCTAATATCCAGAGATGGTCAAGCCCCATTTTTTTAAAATTTATTGCGCTTAAATACAAATGCAGGAGTCAGCAGAGATACAAACCATGTAGATTTATCTGAATGAAGACCTGGTGCCCGATGTGGACATGAACAGGGTGATAAAATAGAGACAGCAGGAGCTACATGTCCAGAGGAAGATGGCACTGAGAGGTTCGCTGCTGCAGCTGTAAAATATTTCATGACCGCTCCGCACAGTTTAACTCCTGGCATGTAAGTTAAACTAACCAACATTATTTAAATCAGTGTATGTGTTAAACTTACAGATGTGTAAGAATTCAGAGTTTTCTTAATCTGCTGCAATATTAACAAGAAGATTCAAAGTAATATCTTTTTTAAAGCCCTATTTGTCAGTGTTTATTAGAACAAAATGATCATTGAGGTCCAGCAGTACAGGTACTGATCATAAAATTAAGCTGACTTCTGTTCCGGCGTCTCAGTCGGTCGTGACAGTCAGACCCCGTGACTCTGAAACTGGAGCCGCTAAATGGAAATCAGCCATCACGCTTTTTTCATCGTCTCTGCTTTTCTTTGAAAAACATACAGGCCATATTTTAGATTTAAATCTTTAACCGATTTTGGGCAAATTATTGGAAACGTGAACATTATTTGCATTCGTGTCTAAACATGAGTATAGAAAGAAATTCTAATGCAGACTTATGTCAAAGCGTCAGTGGTTATGTTAATGAACTGGCTTCTCTAATAAATGTCTCTATTGGAGAAAGAAATATTTGAATAAAACATTTGGTATATGTATACACAGATATATATAAACTGGTCAGCTACACCATTAAAACCACTGGGTGAATATTGTGCAGGCTCCTCTTGAGCCATGAAAACCTTCACGGACACAAGACCTCTGGAGCTGCCCTGCAGCAGATCGTTGGATTGCTGCAGGTTTTCTGTAGGTTTTTAGTTGGGCTCGATTTGGATTGAGAGTTCAGATTGAGACCCTTTAAGAGGAGGGACTACTCTTTCGTGGTCTCTGCAGGTGAGTACAGTCACCGCTTTTGGTTGTTTTATGCGTTTGTTGATATGCTCATGAGCAGTTTTTGTGGCAGAACGCAGCCATCGGGGATCGCCATTACCATGTAGCGGGGTGTTTGGTTTGCTGAAGTAATTAAGTGGACGATAAACCCGTATTCTTTTGTGGTGATTTCCGGGTTGATCTACATTCTACTCTCACCTATGTCCGCGAGCTGTGGATGACTCATTCATTTCTGGCATGTCCTACTGGAAGGAGGCCCTCGGGCAGACCCTGGTATTGCTGGAAGCTCTGAGTGACCTGGACCTAAAAATGGATGGGTGGGTGTCAAAGTAAATTCAAAATCTTCCTCCTGAAAATTGTAACAAGATGATCAGTGTTGTTCACTTCACCTGTCGGTGGTTTTAATGTTGTGGCTGATCCTCCTACCCTTCTATCAAAGTGTAAATGCGACTATTTAACATACCCCAAATGTTTAAAACAAGTATGCACCAAGATGCTCTTGTGTGTGCCTGTAAATATAGGAGTATCTCAAACATGCTGAAATTCAGACAAAAGATGTGCGTTCAACACAAAGTTTTGGAATGAAACCCTTCAGAGTTGGAACATTTCCGCATAACAGGCGACGTCCTTGTATGAATTTTCCTGGTTGTGGTCCGGGAGACTCTTGAGAACAGTTAAGTGATGTTTTATTGTCTTACTGACCTGATAAATCTTGTAAAAGAAAGCTCACTTCAGCTGCGACTGAGAGCGAGCTAATTTTTTTGATGTTCGGCAGCTCGTGGCTCCACAGTGGCGTCTGGAAAAGAGAGACCGCGACCTTGTCCGAGAATTAAAGCAGAGCCGTGAAGGACAAGGGGGACGGTGTCGCCGAAACATGGCTCACGGATGAAATTACTGTGCCTATATACTTTCAAACTCGGAAGTAAAACACAAATTTTAATGTGAAAGAGTAATGTGTTTGAATTGAAGTG
>VOQK01043022.1:15394-30861 GCA_015052645.1 Benitochromis conjunctus | reverse complement strand
AAAAAAATATTTTTTTTTATCTTTTTTTTTTTTTTTTTTTTTTTTTTTGCTTACCTCTAACATTTCTTCACTACTTCAGAACTGAAAGAAATAAGCCAAACTGTGAAAACATTTGTATTTTCCATTGCAACTAGGATTTCCTCTTAATAGAGAAGCAGATGGCTGTATTTGGTGGGAAAACAAAGAGATCTGAAGCAACAACCACTTAGTGGCAGCTTTTCCCACTAGAAGATACAAGAACAGGCAGTGGGATCTGCAGTCAGACCAAGGCTTCCACCTCTGTCCTCGCAAAGGCTTTCCTGCAACTTGGAGGTGAAGCAAAAGCTAGTCCTGCTGTAAAAGGATGAGGAAGGCTGAAAGAAGGCCTAGCGAGTCCTCGGCTATGAGGAAACAGTCACCGGATTGAGAGAACCATTCCGGCTATAAAACCTAGAGAAGGCCTCTTCGAGAACGGATGCGAGTCGAGGCTGATCACCCTGAAATGGAAAGACAATGAGGTCAAACTAATCTTTCTAATTGTGCGATAGCAGTATGTGGTAACTTCACTGATAAAACCTCACCTCGCTGATAAATCCCAGCTGAACGAGCTCCACAGCCAGCTCCTGCACATTCTCATCTGAACAAAAACACAATTTTTAAATGATGATGGGGTTACAAAGCATTTAGATGCCTACTTTGTCCTGTCCTATCATTTGTAGCAGATATATCACCTACGAAATACTGTAGTGCTTAAGAGTTGTTGTGATGAGTGCTGGGTGTCAAAGTCACAGGTTACAGCACTCAGATTAATAAGATATTTAGTTAGTTTTTCCAAATGAGCAATTCATCGCTTAAGATGTATCTGTGAGCTAAGGGCAGCTTGAAATAGTCCACCTGCACTACCTACAAAGCCCACAAGGGGGCCGCGTCCCACACTAGGAAATGAATGCAGAGCAGGCCAAACAGACTGGACAACATAACCATCTTGTGCAAGCTAACTGAAAAGGGGTATTTATTTTTAGTGGGCAGCACTGTAACATATCGGATTACTTTTAATAAAGTGATGTATAAAGTTAATTTTAAAAGCAACATTACCCAACACTTCTTATGAGTGCAATGTAAGCATAGCAATGCAACAAATATCAGCAGCAGATGGTAGCAATATCCATTAATATAGAAAAAAATATATGCTTAAAGATATACTGCTTTAGTGTATCTTTGAGTTCTCTGCTTTGATTTAAACCTCTACAGCAAACCGGTGGCACTGTGCTGCCTTGACAAAGCATTTTCTCACTTGTGAAAGGCATGCAAAAATGAAAGCATGGTGAAATATTATTCTCAAAACAAGGCACTCACTTGGTAACAAATCACAGCTCAAGTGCCTGTTCAGTTTGTCCTCAAGTTTCAACAGCAAGGTCAGCTGAAAGCAGAATGAAACAAGTCCATTCAGGGGTCTAACAAAGCATGTTCACATGTAGTACAGATGTCGTTACTTCATCACTCAGCAGACGGGCAGAGCTGTGACTTACGTGATGCTTCGTGCCCTCATCAACAGGCTCAATATTACACTGCATCTGAAGGACCTTCGAGGACCAAAAGGAAAACTGTTTAATGCCCTGACAGGTTGGGATTAATATGATTTCAAGTCTTTATTATTATTATTATTGATAAAGGAAAAATGCTGATAAAGACGACAGCCATGCATTATCATTTTATTTTTTATGGTATTAAAATCTATGTACTATAAATTATCTAACTGAGGTCTGCTTTCGGTTCTTACCTTCCTTGTCTCAAGCTCTGTGGGTTCAGGAGTCGGGGTTTTGACCGAAGGGGGAACTATGGGTGACTTCACAGCCTCCTGCTGGGGTTGCTGAGGACAGGGGACCCCAAATGCAGTTAGAGGGTAGATCCCATTCCTGTTAAACAAAGATCAAATGTCAGCTTGGGCCACATCGCACCACAGCTTTAGTTAAAATGTGGCAGTTGTACATTGTTTAATGCATCTGTGGCAGGGTGTGGTTTGCGGTGCTGCTGCAGGGGAGGCGGACGCGCCTGCACGGCATCTGCAATCACGTCCTGCCGGCATAAAAGACGGAACTAGGTCCCGATTGTTGTTGTTGGAGTGCTCAGCTGAGCTGAAAAGCTGCAGCCATGTGACTGTGTACAGCAACCATGTGTGTTAACAAAGGTTATGCTGGAAAGCATGAACATGTTATCAGGTCTGCCGTGGTTTGTTTTAGCATCCAAAAGCATCCTTTTACTGAACACACAACAAACACAACCACAGCTTCCTGTTTTTGATTTCAGTGCAGCGGAAACAACTCTCACTTTACTTTCCTTAACTTATTTTGCCAACTGATCCAAGCTTTAAGGTGAGAAATTTATAACCAACTGCAAATGAGTTAAAAACTGCATTTCCAGCTGTTCTCTTACCTTACATCTTCCAGAAATTTGTCCAGCTCAAGAGCAGGAAACTGGGAAAGCCTGGAGCAAAAGAAAGACTATTATTTTCACTCCAGTAATTAAGCAGTCAGAAAACTTTAGACATAGTAGGACTTAATATAAGCCAATGATGATAAACCAAATATGATCAAATCAAAGAAATCTTCAAATCTCCATAATTTACGTTTCCCACTTTTACACTCAGACTTACTTCATCTGAATCCCCTCTTTGCCCTCAACAATAACCAGGTTAGGGTCCATGTTCTTTGTCATTTCTTCTAAAGCATTTTCAGGAATCATGTCTGAGGTAAACAGAGAAGATCACTATTAAAGAAGAACACCAATCAATGACATTTAGTTTTCCAAAATAAAAACTACATTACAGGCTATTTGTGTGACTGTACTTGTGAAGGCTTCACGTCTTTGTGCCTGCAGAGTGCACAACAAAGTACTCTGGTATACAATGGAACCTGCATTATGGCTGTAACTGCTAACCTGTTCCATCTCAATTATTTATGGTTTTAAAAATATTGACAATTTGTCAAGGAATCAAGTGCATTATTAAAGTGAAAGTATGTGTTTATAAAGGATCAGATTTTGTGTGGGTGCTCTTTGACTCACGCTGGTGGCTGACGATGCAGTGCGCAGCCAGCAGCTTCAGTAAGGGCACCTCAAACAAGGCCTGGTGAAACAGCAGCTCCTTGGCTGTGGGTCGCTTACTGGGGTCGACCTCCAGACACTTCTGGATAAACTCCTGAAACACATGCAGGTTATAAATCTCTCTTCCAAAAAGCCATGAGAGCTTTAGATGCTTGCTTGTCCCTCGCTCACCCGTTGCAACGGGTCCTCTAAGGACTGAATGGCACTGTTTATGGCTTCTTGGGACACATAGGACGAATCTCCATTACTTTGGATTTCCAACACAGCCATCTGAAGAAGTGAGTGGACAAAGGAGAGATTCATGTAATAAACAGGAGCCTTCAGTCAACAACAGTTGCTGCTATGGTACAAAAGACAATAAAAGTATTTTTAAGCCAGAAATAACAAATTGAGCATTCACTGCTTTTGGTCTTCAGGCAAACTACGCTCGTATTACCACAGTAACAACAGAGCAGGTGACTAACGGCTCGGAGCAGAAAAAGGCATCGCCTCACCTCTAAGGCGCACATTCCAAAGGAATAGATATCCACGGCTGTGGTAACATTGGCAACAGCTGAAAGCAGACAAAAACCTAATAAGTATCACAGAAACTCAACTGCACAGCTCAGCAGCATAAAAACGATACACCCGGAGGACCTCACCTCCATATTCCGGAGCAAAAAAGTGAAGGCTCTTCTGCTCTTCCCGGCAGGTTTTCACATGGTTATTGATGGTGTCAGGAGCAACTGAAGAAAAAAAAAAAAGTAGAGAAAAAATAACAGTGAGAACATCTTCAACACAGAATCCAAACCGTCGCTGAAGGCACTGCAAACTACTTTAAGTGATCTGTGGAGCCCACCTGAGCCAATTTTGATGAGGCCATTGTGCTGGATGAAGATGGTGTCACAGGTGAGGTTGCCATGAATGATGGGAGGTTCACATGAGTGCAGGTAACTGGAGAATAGCAAACAGTGGTTAAAAAGAAAAACAAGGACCTTTGTACCATAGCTAACCTATAAAGGCTGTAATAAATATATCTCGTATTAGTGTAGCAGTGAATCATGCCAGTGCTACACCCCACAAATACTGTGACAGAGAACACTAACCTGAGAGCAGATAGGATCTGTGTGCACCAGCGCTTCCAGGCCTGTCAAACAAGAACAACAAAGAGTGAAGTTAATATCTTTAAACATGATTTTTAATTAACCGTTTTTGATTTCTCAAAAATATTTACATTTTAAAATCCACCCACCTTTTCATTCATTGTCTTGTGGTTCTTTTTTGTCTTCTTCAAAAACTGTTTGAGGCTTCCTGAGGACATGTATTCAGTGATGAAAATAACCTGCAGACAAACGACAATATTGAAATCACATAAGAATGGAGGCAATTCGTACCCGTGTTTATGTAATTTGATGAAATGATCAAAGAAAAAAAAAAACAATTATCTCTTACCCTCGCTCTGTTTTCTTTGACATCTGCCCAGTACTTATGGAATTTCACAATGTTCAAATGCTCCAACTGGATCAAATTGTCAAACACGGCTTTGACCTTTTCCTTTGGTGAAAACAAGAAAAAAAATAATAAAGAAAAATGAAACACTTTACTCATAAATGGAAAATCCCATATATTCTTATGCAAATTCCACAGTTAGTGTTAATTATGGATAATAATTCAGCTTTATTTTCTTTCTATACAGACCATTAAATCTTTTTCTTGTTGTTTTGGTAAGGCAGACCTGTAACTATATGACTTAATTTCTTTTCATTCTACTTCTTTTTTTGTGACCATTTTAAAACTCTAAACTCTACAATAAACTACTAAAATCTCACTAAACTAAATTTATACTATGTCTAATATCTTTACCTGTACTGGTAAACAGACTGCAGTGAACTGCATTTTTATGAAGGAGTTATATATAAAATAAAGAAATGACATGTTTGGCAAGTATCCTAATTAGGTGTACCTACATTATAATCAATCTACTCCTTCTCTGACCCTTAAAATATGTTTATAGAACTGTAATATTATATTTGTTACAATTTCTGCTGCCCTCTAGGACAAATGTCTCTTGAAAAAGACATTTATAGATATATAACAGTCTGCTAAAAACCTGACTGCAGCATCTACGTTGTAATAGCAATGTTCTTTGTGACTCAAAATGACATCTCATCACTCATGAGAGGTATGTTTGGGATATTTTTGCCAGATTATAGGCCAACAAGTCATCTTTAACAGTTTAACTTCCCACAATCCTTTTTTGGCAAATACCATAAATCACTTTTGTGGCACAGCAGGAAGCAGAATCCAAACTCAGCAGGAAGAAGACAACCTGCACTTCTTCACTTTTCCAGAAAGGTAACCAAATCAATCAATCATAGCTCCTCATATTACGATGGACAAAGTCCAAATGCTTTCTGACTTTTTTAGTTAAACAATAATTTGATTTGCTGCCCATAATTTTGTGACCTATAGCATAAAACTGTTGTTGCTGTTTCCACCACTGACTCCAGGTGTCACCAAATCAACCAGGACTGAAATCTTTTTAGACAGCAAGTTGAAATATGGACTGTACTGTTCTGTTCTTGTAGTCCACACACTCCCTCCCTTCCAAATTCCTGACTTGTTTCTGCAACTACATGGGTACAGAGTGAACTGTGCTATGGGTTCTGGCAGCAATGAGTCCAACAACCTTCCTAAGGAGCTTAAAACCAAAGAGGAAAAAGAAAAGCAGCAGTATTACAGAAAAGAGAGCAACAAACCCAATGGGAAAAAAAAAGTCCTTAAAACTATTGTTAGCGTGTTTTTGTTGCTTCCATGTATGTTGTTAGTTCCAACAACCATATAGCAATCATAACTGTTTTTTCCTGCATATACAAAAGAGGGTCTGGCCTTCAATCAAGTTTAAATACCAGTTTTGGTTATAAAATTGCCCAAAAACAGTACAGAAACCAGAAAAATGCACAGACTTCCGTCGAGTAAGGTGACAGAGTCCCTGCACCATCACTACATATAGGTCAATCGTGGTTACATGCACAATCACTCTGTGCTTCAGCTGTATTTTACCAGGCCGGCCTCGCTCTGCACCCACCTCTTGCAGTTTGAAATTCTTTCTTTCCGAGAACATGACCTCATTCCACACCACCTCGACTCCTTCTTCTGTGTCCATGGCCAAGTAAGCATTATCAATCCCAGGCACATTGCGCTGATTAACCTTTTTGGAGAGTAAAAATACATTAATAAATAATGCATCAGGTGTTTATCCAAGTTAAGTTATTCGACATAAACCTGACCCCCCTCCCTACCTCTTCTCTGCGTTTCTGCCAGCGTCCACAGGGGCTCTCCTC
Organism: Benitochromis conjunctus; assembly: GCA_015052645.1. Classification (NCBI taxonomy): domain Eukaryota; kingdom Metazoa; phylum Chordata; class Actinopteri; order Cichliformes; family Cichlidae; genus Benitochromis; species Benitochromis conjunctus. The sequence continues at coordinate 24,457 of VOQK01043022.1, read as the reverse complement.
CAAAATCTCTGACTCATCCTCACTCTCCTCTTCCTCATCCTCCGTGGCAGCAGTAGCAGGAGGCTGGGTCACCATGGACACCGGCGGAGACACGGATGACACACCTTGACCTGTGGGTGCAGCGGCCGCGGACTCCGGCTTCACTTCCTGGACGGTGTCCGGGGCCTGCTTGCTCTCCCCCTCAGACATCTTCCCAGTTGTCAGGCCCAACAGCCCGCTGCAGGACACACAAAACGACCCAACAGAATATAAACGCCATACTCCATAAAGTCATTTCTCATCTGCTGAGGCTGTACGACTGTTATTAGAAAGCTAGCAAGGCAACAACATGTAACTACGTGGAGGCTGTAGCCGGCTAATCTAGCTGCAGGTGAAGAGTCACCGTGGAGACTTTGCAAAAGGAAGTTAGCTCCAACAGGAAAGGCCACAATAACTCACAATTATGAGCAGAATGAGCACAAACACATGGACATACATGTTAAAGACGGGAGATGAGGCGATGCCAGCTCCAGTGTAACAGACTCCCGTCGCCGCAGACCAATCCCGGCCGGAGGTTTAGCTCTGTCAGCTGCGAATCTTCAATGTTTCTCGGCGGAGTTGCAGCTAGCTTTGCGGAGCTACGTTACAAACTTCAACGACAGCAGACAAAGCTAACGAAGCGTCTACGAGACCCCCAGAGCCTTTACTTTATACCAACTTTGACGTTAAACGTCTGTCGCTGTTTGTACTTGCTAGACCGCGACAGTCGGAGCAGTCCTCCGCCCCTCACCGCTTCTCAAGACTCTTGCTAATGTGAGCTCTGACAACAGCCGCTGGTAGTGCGAGTAAACGTCACAGCACCGCAGTCCTACGTGTTGATTAAAACATCACGACCATCACAGAAGCTCAGCACAGGAAGCACGGGCAGGCTAACTGTACCATTATCTTTATATCCTCGAACACAGCGGCTAACTGACTTGAGAGCTAGGTTAACATTTAGCTAAATATGATGGCGACAACTTCCAGATGCACACTGCACTAGGATCTCGGGCACGTCAAAGCCGTTGTGGGTTGCCAGATACAAGGTATCGAATCCCCCTTCTGGGGTGTTCAAATCGTTCCCACGTCACACGGTGTTGCCTTCTTCGTCTTCGTCGTCTTCTTCTCATTGTATATTTATCTCACTTCAATGTTAGAAATCAAGCCAATTTTACTATTAGACAAAATTACTCAAATAAATGCAAAATATAGTCTTTTAAGTGATGATTTAATTTACTGAAGGAAAAAAAACTATCCAAACCTGGACATGTGTGAAAAAATAATTGCCTCCTAAATATAATTTTTTGTGCCACACTTGGCAGCATTAAGTACAGTCCAGCTTTTGGGATGATTAGCAATAAGTCTTTATCATTGCTGGAGAGAAGTGGCCCACACTTCTTTGCAGAATTGTTGTAATTTAGCCACACTGGAGGGTTTTTGAGTATGAATCGCCTGTTTAAGTTCAAGGATCTCTATGAAGAGCAGTTAAACTGAGCAACAGCACTTTTACTTTGTGAGTTCCCTTCACACAAGTAAAACAAATAACTAAAATAAAATAAAAGCATAATAAGTATGGAAAAAGTCAAATAAAGCATGTCTTATGTACAGAATGGTAAAGCATTAGATCTGCTGTTGCACAGATTTTTGCATGGTGCTGAATTACACTTACTGGTTACTTTATTAGATATACATGCATGTATACAGCTCCTACTTTGCCCAAATAGCTAATCACCCATCACATGGCAGCAACTCAGCGCATTTAGGCACGCAGAGATGATTGAGGCAACCTGCTGAAGTTCAAATTGAGCATCATAATCACGAGAAGGGGATTTAAGTGACTAAATATTTCATGGTTGTTGGTGCCTCACAAGGCTGGTCTGAGTGTTTTCAGGATCTGCTGGGATTTTCCAAATCAGCCATCTCTGGGGTTTACAGAGAATGCTCAGAAAACAAAATATATCCAGCAACAAGTATTTGTAGAAGTATTTGTATCAAAATGATAAATATGTAAGTAAAATTTGTAATATTTGATTTGGTATGCATTTGGTATCATTGTACCCGATAATTTTAACACAGTAAGACATAATCAGTTTGATTTATTTGTGTAAAGGGAGCAACCAATGAAGAAGAAGATTTAGAAGGCCTGTCATAATGCTTCGTTATTAAAAGACTGGGGGGAAGCGTGTTTCTCTCAGACCTGGCAACCAGTGCTTAACGCCCTTCCTTTTGTATTTGTTATGGGCATTGACTGACAGACATGTAAGCCAACTGAATAGTGAATGTCGGTGATTGGTTGTCTTTGTCAGCCACAGAAAGCCATTCACAAGGAAGTCACTGTTATTGCGTTTGTTTGTACCGCTAGGTGTCTTTTCAGTCGACATTACTAATGTTGAATTAAACTGGGTGAGTCCAAATTCAAGCAGAACACGCCACTTAATTTTTTTTTTTTATTGAAAATGTTTACCTCCTGACTTTTGACTTTCTGTTGTACATAATAAGTTTTGTGTCAAGGTATTAAATCAAAAATAGTGTAGAGTCTGCATTAAATATGTATTTGTCGATAGTATAATTGCCTTTTTTTGTTGATATGTAGATATGTAGATATTTGTGTATTGTTCATGTAGTATTATGCTGCATGTAAGATAAAGTTACAAAAAACTTAATTCCCAGAAATATTCCAGAATAGTTGTCTTCCTATCTGCCAATTGGCTGGATGTATGTAAATTCAGTTGCACTCATTGGCCACTTTGTTAGGTACCTGATTTACCATGCTGACGTGCTTACCGTGATAACCACAAATAACCACTTGCTGCATCCAAGAAATAGAGAAGAATGTCTCTGAAAGCACATAAAAGATCAAATGCTGAAGCAGATCAGCTACAGCAGCATTCTGCTCAGGTTCACCAAAACTGGACAATAGATGGAATGGAAAAACAATTTAGTACCAGCTGAGCACCATTTCAACACCACAGCCTACCCAATGATTGTTACTGACCACGTCCATCCCTTTATGACCACAGCCATTTATTAATGGCTACTTCTGGCAGGACAATGCATCATGCCACAAAGCTCTGTTTTCTTGAACATGACAATGAGTTCACAATATTCAAATGGCCTCCACAGTCACCAGATCTCAACGCGATATAGCACCTTTGGGATGTGGTGGAAGAGGAGATTCACATCTCTCCTCACATGTCAACTGTGTGATGCTATCATGTAAATATGGACAAAAAATCTCAGAGGAATGTTTCCAGCACCTTGTCTAAGTGAGTGTATCTTTGACTGTTGTATTAAAGTAGGGAAGATACATAATAAGTAATTATCAAGCTGTACATTATAAAAATCACTAACTAACAATTCAATTAATATTTTTAAGAAGTGGAATGAGGACTTTTTAGTGGACACTATAGTAGCAGCTTATTTTCTAGTCTCATCCTGACCCACATTGCAGATTTTGTCAATTAAGCTCTTTTAGAATATGGATCACCCTTTTTAACCTCTCACTGTGACTTGAAAATGTTAGGACAGGGTCAAAGTTTCCCTCTGAGAAGCCCCCTCCCCTCCTTTAAAAGGTCTATAATTAGGTTCAACGAGCTCCAGGGACACAACAGTGAGTGCTGGTGTGAGAGCCGGACTGGTGACTGCCCATGACCCACGACAGCACTTTATAGCAAATAAAGGAACTAAAAGTGAGCACCGGAATCAGGGAGGTTACAAGAAGTTTCTTTGGGCTATTTTGAAGCTTCTTGTGCAACAGAGTTTCCGTTTTGCACTTGAGAGAGCAGCGCCAAAGGCCGAGGAGTCCGCTAACAAGATGGGAGATGAGAAACATGACGGCAAAGCGCCTCTTGTTGAAGAAACAAAGGTGAAAGTGCTTTATGAAACTGAAACATCTCTCCAGCTGGATACCAAAGCTGCATACCCAAATGCAGGCTCAAACTCCATCTACTCAGCAATTCTCAGCAGGAACGAGGCCGTCAAAGATGCCAAGCGTCTTAAGACCTTTCTGGAGCTGCGAGACAAATATGTGGAGAAGAATGTCACATTTGAAGACCCTCTGTTCCCCGCGGATGACTCCTCACTGTTCTACAGTAGGAAACCTTCAATGAAGATTGAGTGGAAACGTCCGTCGGTGAGTGCCAGTCTTCAGGGATTGTGTCGTTCAGGCCAAGTTGCACATAATGCGAATGAGTCTCTTACATGTTTACATAGGCGCTTCTCTTAAATCTGTGTATCTTATCACTTCCTCCACACCACATGGCCGGAGTGTCAGGTTCATACGGTTGCATGGTGGCTCGCGCATTGCGCCCGGTTATCACCTTCTACAATCACAGACAGCTGACTCTCACGCAGAGGGTCGCAGTCAGCTGGTGCTGGGATTCAAACTGGCAACTCAGCGTTGACCTCGGAGGTTTATATTTTTATGATGCACTCTCCCAAAAGGGTTTGACACTTTTCCAGGGCATTTGGCTTTGGCGATAAATGAGTCAGACTGGCAGTCGTTAAAGTGGCATTTGGCAAAAGGTATTCAGACATGTTCATGTTACATGCAAACACACTGAGAAAGACATTAACACCAAGAGGCAGAAGCAGCAATGAGAAAAGTCCTACCTGTTACCTAAAACTTATGAATCAATGCCAGAATGTAAAATGCTCTTTTTGAATTATTCCTGGATTCAACCTTTGACCCAAATATTAGCTCATGAATGTAAGACGACCACCTGGATGATTACATGGTAAATCCAACTGGATACCTTCCTAATCAGCTGTTTTTCCTTTAGCATATTTAATATTTCCTTCATAATATAATTGCTTTATGAGCTACAGTGCCCACATTTCTTACCCTGTATAGCTTGTATAGCAGGGATGTCCAACTCCAGGCCTCAAGTATCAGTGTCCTGCAGGTTTTAGATCTCCCCCTGGGTCAACACACCTGAATTAAATGATTAGTTCAGTACCAGGCCTCTGCAGAACTTCAAGACTCCTTCAAGAGGAGTAATTTAGCCATTTAAATCAAGGACACATCTAAAGCCTGCAGGACGCCGGCCCTTGACACCTGGAGTTGGAGACCCCTGTTGTATAGGAAGAAAATATGCACAAAAAAACTTTGAGTATCAACATTGTGGTATGTGCCATAGATTCAAGAGCTTTAAACTGTGACACTCTGTGACACACGTAGTTTTTGTGACTTTTGGGCAGACAGTTTTGTGAATAATTGATGCCTTTGCCATGACATCAGCTCATGGGATGCCTTTGGCTGGATGAGCTAACAAAAAGAACAAAAAAATTGAAATCTGTAGTGTAATATCATATATCAGATAAAGGTAGTGGAGTTAAAACCACAACAAAGTGGAAGTGTTAAATAAAAGATTTTATTTGCTATTCAACACGTTTTAGTGTTGTACAAAGGCAAGACTACAAAATCTTTTTCTTTGTCCTTACATTACAGAAAATTCACATAAGAATGATAAAAATGGAAAGAATGCCAAAATTACAATAAGGATAAAAAAGGTGTATAAAATTCTGGTACAAGATTATAAAAGGTGTTAAATGAAAATAAATAAATACATATATGTATTGCATTAATCATCACTGCAGGACTGAGCTGTTTGAACAGCATAAATATGGCTCTTCTTTCTTTTCCTTTTAGCGTGATGGTCGTATGGTATTTTCACATTTTCATTAAATCATAAGAAAATAATTTTTCAACACAACAATATTCACTAATCCCATTCTTAAATGCCTGCTTTGTAAATCCAGTATAGTAGTAACATGAAAGCTGATTGCTGCTTCGTGAGCACCAATGAAGCGCGAGACATTCAGCTGAGATCAGTGATACATGAATCCCACACAGGGGTCAGCTGTGGAGGGTGCTTTAACTCAGGAACACAAAACTGCATTTTTATATTTTAATTTTAAGAAGGTAGAAATTGTGTTTTTATTCGATTATATATTTCACTGCAGATTTATCTGAACGAGTTTAAAATAGTTGCCACATTTCTGGTATGTCACCCCCTAAAGATATGAGGTGTTTACCCATGAACACACGAGAAATGAAGCTGGGATTTTGACAGAAGCACACAGATTACCATAATAGGCAGAAGTTTAAAAAAAAAAAAATATAAGAGGTACTGGAAATTGTAATGATCCTGCGACCATTAAATTAAATGTGTCTTGTGTGCATCCATACATCCAAGGTGGGAGCCAGTGTTATGAAAGACCAGGTATGGTAATCTTTCTACATGTGCATTTTTAGCAATAAAAGGCGATAGTAGCACTTTATAATACGGCTCCGCAAATAAGGGTTCACATCAACATAATGATTATTAAATAAACACATATAAAGGCAAGATCAATCTGCTCCATAATATGACTCACACCCTGAAAATTATACCATATTTACAGTGTAAAATTGGGAAATATAGTTTGTTTTTCTTCAAAATTACTATGAAATTGCACACTACTTAAAATTTCTTACAGTACAGTAAGTATTTGTAGGCAAACCTAATTACATTGTATTTCAAATAAAATACATTTTCACAGGCTGTATTAAAAAATGGAGATATATGGTCCACAGCATAATTCATACTTAAGTCAAATGCTGAAATCCCATACTGAGTATGTGTGTGAATGTACATTATAGTCAACGGTCCAGACAACAATGCCTTATTTTGCAAATACATTTATAATCAGGAGAGTTGCACTAAATCTCAGAAACAGTTAATCACAGTGACATAACAAACATACTGCGCGTGGTTATGAGGTGTGTTATGAGGTGAGGTCCTTTCCACATTCTTGTTCAGGTCATTACCAGAGGGCCTCTAACGGGAGCGTGAATGCAGAGGGCGTCTCATGGTTCCAAATCCTGACCGGCGTTATTCCAACTTGCTTTCAGATGTAAACACAGATTTTAGTTTTCCACCAACAGAAATATAAGTTTTTATATTTTATATTGCAAATAAAGTGAAATAAACAGGTAGAAACCAGGGCAGCATGTCAGGATGGACAAATCCCCTTTATGGTTTCACAAGCTTCAAATCTTAGAAACGCCTCAACTAAAGACCTTAATCGGCCCCAACAGAGACAAAAGTTGCAGGCGAGGAAGTGACACGAGGAGAGGAGAGTCGAGGAGGCAGATATTTAAGAACCCAATTCTGCAAAAGTTCAGCATAGGGACTCTTCTTTTACAAAGCTGTGGTGTTTTACTAGATGCAATATATGGTTTACCATTGTGTCTCTGGAATATGTAAGGCCCTCTCTAAAAAGACGTCTGGATAGGAGCTTATGTCACTGTAAAACCTGTATACACCTTTCAGCACTGATAGTGCTTTTCCAGGTGTACAGGCTGAGTTCAGAGATGATCGTAGATACAGAGATGAACAGTTTGTCTCAGTCAATTTTAAATCAGATTTCTGGATGTGATCATGTTCATATATGGCTTCTTCTTTGCATCACAGAGCATTTGCAAATTGCACAATAAACTGTGTCCACAGTCAAAGAGTTTTGGAAGTGGTTTCCATGCCAGAATCGTGCAGTGCTGCCTCGGGGCCCAAAGACTATGACCATCCAGTACTGATTTTCAGCCTTTCTGATACGCAGAGAGATTTCTCCAGATTCTCAAAACCTTGTGATGATATTATTAAATGATATGAAATATTCCAAGTCTTCACAATTTTACATTTAGGAGCATTATTCCAAAATTGTGCCACAATTTGTGAATTCATTTTTTTTGCAGATTGGTGAAGCTCTGGCCTTTACTCAGGAGAAACTCTGCCTCTCTAAGAAGTTATTTTTAAACCCAGTCATGTTACTGACCTGTTGCCAAATAAACGATTTAATTGCAAAATGTTTCCCCAGCTGTTTTTTTAGTACCACATATTTTTCCAAGCTTTTGCTGCCCTCTCCCTAAGCTTATAAATAACAGGTTTATTATATTTATTATAGATTTATAAAATATATAACATATTTAAACATACATAACAAAACTCTGGGATCAAAATAATTTGATGTAGAAAACTAACTTTGTCATACAAATAACTGAATAAGCATGGATCTGATGTTTGAAAGCAGATATTAAAGTTGTCTCAACACAAACAGCAGTAGAGAACTTCTGTGTAGTGTCATCTACAATCTGATCAACATTTACATTATAATCAGGAGCTTAATCTGTACAAATAGCTTGGAACCAAAGTTTCTGGTTTTATATTTACAGCCAACTTTTTCCACACAGTTTGCTACCAAAGGAAGAAAGTCCTGCGTTTTCTCTTGGGGCTCAGGTTTCTCACGGGTTAACTGCCTGTCAGGACGCAACAACTGTTGCAAAAGAGATTTTTAATCTCAAGAGTTTCACTTCCTGGATGAATAAAACATAACAATTGAGATTCCATACCGATTCTCCAGAGAAAGAACAATTATTCTGCGTTTTAGTCATTTTCGTCATCCAGTGACACATAACAAATGCATTAAAGAGGATGCGCTCTTACGTTGTGGAAAACATCCTTTGGTTAAATGAGAAAGTACATCATTACTTTCATAATGTGAAATGATTGAGATTTCATAACTTTTTTTTTTTTTAAATTCCATTCCTAACGCTTTTTGTCTTCCAGGAAATTTGCGAAAACCCCCAGTTCATCATAGATGGAGCCAACAGAACAGACATCTGTCAGGGAGAATTAGGTAATATCTGAACTGTCTGTGTTTCAAAAAAGTGATGTTACCCACATTTCACTCTTTTGAAAAGACATTACAGTGGTGATTTAAGCCTGCATGATAAGTTAGCACCGTCGCCTCACAGCAAAAAGGTCCAGCTGGGGCCTTTCTGTGTGGACTTTGCATGTTTTCCTCATGTTTGCATAGATTCTCCCCGGCTACTCCGGCTTTCTCCCACAGTGCAAAAGCATGCATGGTGTTAATTAATAGGTTAATTAGTGATTCTAAGTTTGCAGTGTGAAAGGCTTACTATCAAAGGCATGCCCTGCCTCTAACTCATTTTTAAAAAAAAGGCATGACATCAAACACAACAGCTCCCAGAGCCTGAAAACATTA
>VOQK01043021.1:50199-69325 GCA_015052645.1 Benitochromis conjunctus | reverse complement strand
ATGGAGTTACAGCATGTAAACAGAGTGCATCTTACTATGCAATGCTATACGGCAGATCAAGACAAACTGTAACAAATTTGGTATATACTATATCCATAATGATAGTTTTAGATGTTCCAATGGCCCATTTGCTTCCCCCAAATCCCCAAACAATTACTACTTTATGACTTTTTATGCATTTTCAAAAATAACTCAAAGTCAAAAATCCCCTCAGTCTCTGATAACAAAGTTGATTTATTGTGTAGCTGTAAATACAGACCCCATCTAGTTTCTTTGACTCCAAACTTCATCTCCACTAGTTCTACCACACCTGCAGCCTAACTAGCAGATGCCTCACTTCTCTAGCAGTGGGAGCTTTTACCACAAAATTAATATGATTCCTACACAAATTTTACTCTAACAGATATTTTAAAGTTAACTTCATCATAGGCAGTGGACTATGAAGTACACAGTGGTCTATTAAGAGTTTATCAGCTTGTTTGATGTCCCCAGGTTTCCATTTAACCTTGGTATTAGAAAAAAAATGAGATTGTGTAGATTTGGCAGCTCTAAATGATCCTTGTGTGCAGTAATACTGACAAATTTGTAAGTAAAATTTCTCCGATTGTCTTATTAGGATAAAACAATTCAGAGTTTTACTTTACTTGTTGGGATTCACTTGTTTGGGCTAGTAATTTTGTAATGTTATTTCTCAGTTAAAACATTTGATATGGTTGGAAATTAATTCTACTGTAAATAAAATATTGGTTTGTGGGATTTGCACATCATTGCTTTCTGTTAACTGCAGTTTACACAGCCTCACAATTTTTTAGATTCAAGGTCGTATTTATTTGTCAGTGACAATGTAGAAAAACATTAATATTAGTTAGAGAATCAATGCATTGTATTAGATCTAGCTGCTAACTTCCATCCACAGTCATTGCAGTTTCCGGTGATATGCACAAGTGATGCTCCAAATAGATGCCCCACCTCAATTTCTTTGACTTCATGACATTATCAGTCTCTTAAAAGGGAGGCTTGCTTTTATTCACCCACTAACCAACTAACCATCTTCCAGCTCTATTGGGCATGCTAAATATGAAACACACAAAACTGTCTATATTTGGGCAAAGAGTGGAATTTAAAGGGTGATTTTAATAATTCCTTCTATCAGGAATATTTTTGTTGTTAAGAAAAAACATTTGTACTTCCCATATGTCTCTTTTACACTTTTGTTTGCATATTAAAAATAGCTATGATAGTAATGATCATAATTGCATCTAATGTTCTATACATTGTATTTGCCCTTCCCCCCTACCTGGAAATTAATACTTGCTGGCAGACCATGTGACAGCGGTAGTGTCACATCCTCTCTGTGGACAATAACACTGCAGTGAAAAGGTTATTATTACAAATGTTACACATATCATCTTTCTGGCATTTCAGTGAGATCTGGAGGTCACCAGTCTGGCAGTTTGAGGCTTTTTACAGCTTCTAACCTGCCCGTTTTTGTGCATCTGTTGCATACATAATGAATAATAACAAACAGATATAATCTCCAATTATAAAATTGCTGCAAACAGCAGCAAATTGAAGGGAACTACTTTAATGAAATTCATATTTGTCAAGATTCTGGCTCTCCTGCACTAAATGTTGCACTTGAGTAAGGTCCTTGAACTTTATTATTAAATATCCCTTCATTGTTAATGAGTAGAGGAAAATTTGACAAACTTTAAAGGAGTCAGGTGTATTTGTCAGTTTGTGTGAAAGTGCAGTCTCTCACTTTTGATGACACAATCACAGGGTTTCTTATCCTACATTAAACCAAATGGGGGTTTTCTGCAGGCACATTGCAGGCATACAGACCACACTGCTTCCACATTAAGGTATGCAATATTATATCTCTATTCCAAGTGAAAACCTTTTTTTAAATAATTATTTTATGTCCAACCCACACCATCGACTGGCGTTAAAAGAAAAGCTCATTAGCTAGAGATTAGCTGCAGCACTGCCACCCTTTCTAAATGCCACAGTCCATTCCTCCTTGTAAAAAAAAAATAAGAAAAACCTCAATGAAAGATTTAGAATAATTACAGCTCAACTTTAAAAGCTATTTTTTAAATTCTGGAGAAACCTGTTGCTAAGCTCACCACAAGACTGGACACCACCATAAATAGTTTACTTTTAGTAGCTTCTTCTTGTCATTCATCCGTCTGCCCATAGGCGGCCATGCAGCGGAGCAAATGGGGCAAATAAATCATAACCATTCAACTGGGGCAGAGGACTTTTACTATCAAACAAGACATTTGAAGCAATTCTAGTGTTATACCCCATTGCAAGCCATAATCTTTTACCACATATGACTCCACTGTGTATTGTACACATGTACTGACAAAATTAAGTGAAGCATATATTCTTAGTATTTAATGATAACTCTAACTCATTTGCTATCATGCTAACAAGCAGTAGTTTTCAAGCATTTTGTGTCCAAGACTCACAGAGGTGAAAGTAAATACTTTAAGACACACCTGTATATTTTTATACCATGCACAGTTGGTGTGGCGCACCCACAATTTTGTTGTACATGTACAATGACAATAAAGGGCTATTTTGTTCTATTCTATTTTATTCTATGTAAAGCAGCCTTTATGTCATAGCCAAGTTAAAAAAAAACTTTAGTAAAAAGCACCTTGAATCTATCAGACATGTTCTGCCTAACATGGTTTTACGGCCTGTAGTTTTGATCCAGCGCTTTTCTAAAATATTCCAACTTTGATTTTGGTTTTCAAGTAAGACGACTATTAATATCCCCAGTTCAGCTGAAGCCATAACAACTCACATTAAATAACTACTACATTTTCTGTGATAGCTAGTAAATGTTTGGTTTATGCTAGCAGCTAAGTTAGGAAGCCAGTAACCTCCTTAAAAGCCCTTTCCACTGTTTCCACTGGAGACTACCCCAGACTTCAGTGGGTAATAAAACTGCAAGAACAGTGGAGGGTTAAGAATGCAACTCATCATGATCTCATTTTCCAATTAAGGAGAGAAATGCAGAAGGCCAGATGTTAGTGGATTTAAACAAAAAAGGATGTAAATGGCTGTCGTGAACAGATATTTCAGGAAGAGGGAGGGACATAACATGACGATGAGAGTGGAGAAAGGTTCACACAGGTGGACAGCATCTTATGCAAAGGTTTAATCTGAAAAAGGTAAGAGATGGCAAGATGGTAGCAGGGGATAATGTAGCACACATTCAATGGTAGTCTGCAGGATGACTTTTGACATAAAGACAAGGAAGCAAGTGACAGTAGAGGCAAGGATTAAATGGTGAAAGTAGAAGAAGAAAGAATGTTCTAGTTTAGGAAGGAGATAAGACTAGCTCTAGGTGGCATGGAAGTTACCAGATGACTACGAAAGTTCAGCTGTAGTGGTGAGAGAAACTGCCAAGAAGGTGTTTGGTGTATCTTTAGGTTTGACCACAAACAGGTCTGATGTCCAGTATCTTGACATCATGACGTTATAGTGCACCCATACAGAGGCGCTGCATGGTTCAGCAGCAGGTTTGTCCTTAGAAAATAAGGCTTGAGTTCCTGATGCAGGAAGACAATTAAGATTAGGGATGGGAACTGAGAACGGGTTGATGTAGAAAATCAGTTCCCAGTCCCACAATTCCTTAGAATTGTTAGTCTGCCTGCACGCGACACTCAGCTGATTTCAGTTCACAGTCAGAGGAGGAAAATAGCCACGCAGTGTGGATATGGACATTTACATGGATTGCACAAAAGGACAAGAAATATGGTAATCCATTAAAGAACCCACCATATTATGCTGCTAACACTTTGGTTTTTTGCCAGCATCTGCACAGAGAGCATGCTAATACTAAGCTAGCCAAGAACCCAGGGTGAAAGCTGGGTGAATGCCAACCCCAGCAGCTAGAACCTTTACTTCAACTAGTAACAAAGAGATGAGCAGTCAGGCTGCAGCCTCCCTTTTTTATACCTGCTCACGTTTCTAAATCAGAATCTCTGTGGCGATCGCTTTTTTGTGTGTGCTGGTTTTCATCTTTGCTTTGTGCAGTCAGCTTTGTATTCTACTGAGAGAAAGCTCTTAAAGATGTGTGTCCTCATTAGGGATTTGTGTTGATTTCCGGGGTTGTGGCCATGATTTATATTGTTGAATGGTGATTATGAGACAATGTGTTTCAGCCATTTTACAAAGTAACATGAAAGTAATGTAACGAGTAGTATGACAAATTACTTTTTCCTGGGAGTAGTTAAGTAACGTACTGCATTACTTTTAACAAAAGTGTTCTGCATAATATGTGTAATAATGACTTTTTTGAGTAATGACTCCAACGCTGATCACAACAAAGAAGTGAAATACCTCAACAAACATGCACAAACATTTGAGCCACAGCATGCAATTAATTAGCATGAATGTCATTTCTTTATTGCTGCTTAGCAATGGCAGTTACTCTCAAAACAGAGCCAATGAGAACCCAAACACAATCGATAAGGAAATTAATCAATAAGTGATATCGATAATGGAATGAGAATAGTTAAATTCTTATCAATTCCCATTACCTAATGAAGATACAGACATTATCCAGCAGGTTGAGAGTGCCAGGGGTGATTTATGACACAAGCAACAAGACAGTAGTGAGAGCTGCCATGCTGCGTGCTTTGGAAACGGTGGCACTGACAAAAAGACAAGAGGCTTAATTATGGCTTAATAATGCCATAATGATCCACTTGGAAAAATAAATCCGTCGGGCATCTCTCTTGGACATCAGACAATTATTCGGATTGCTAAAGTATCAAACGGGACACGCAAAAAAAAAGACAAGAGGCAGAGCTAAAGGTAACAGAGCTGAAGATGTGAAAACTTTCATTGGAAGTGACCCAGATAGAGAAGATTTCAAATGAAAATATCAGCGGTACAGCTTAGCTGAGAAATTTTAAGACAAAGTTAAAGAGCCAAAGCTGAGATGGCTGAAGAATACAGATAGTGGATATAATGGGCAGAGGATGTTGAATATGGAGCTGCCAGACAGGAGATAAAGAGGAAGACCACACAGGAGTTCATGCGTGTAGTGATGGAGGACATGCAGATGGCTGGTTTGACAGAATAGGATGGTATGGATACAGTGAGATCCAGGCAGATGTTTCACTGTAGTCACCCCTAAAGGGAGCATCTGAAAGATGATGTGCAAATTTAGATCTGCTTGCAGCTTTCTGTGGCTTTTGTAAGTATGTGCTGTATCTATTATGTAGTGATGGGAGATTTGGCCCTTTTCTGCTCTTTTGGCTTGTCTCCCACTTCAGAGCTTTCTATTTTAGCCTAATTTCACAATTATGACTGGTTTGTGTTTTGGGAAGCAATCTTTTTGTTCAGTGTTTTCATAAAAACTTAAATTTTATGCATATACAACTGCCAGGTACAAAATACATGGAGTTCAAGGCCTGGGCAAAAGTTTTAAATCTATTCTCCTCCACAATGGAAAATGGTTGAAAAATTAAAAAATAAATATAATTTTATCTTTGCATTCTTCAATGCCACTGAAATGCAGTCAGATGCTTCTTTTCATGTTTCACTCATTTCATCACTTTTTAGTGAAAGTAAAGTTGAAAATATTTTTATTTTCCCGACATGCTGTCTTTGAAATCGCTGCCCACCTTCCTTCATTCACATAATGGTTTGTCTTTGCATGTGATTGGCCACATGGTACGTCAATCAAAACAATATACCATCATGCATGAATTCTCCGTAGGGTAGGCCAACGATGTGGCTCTCCTTGGCCGGAGTCGGCTCTTGTCATTGGCTAGAACGAATCGACTCTTAGAACCGGCTCATTCACAAACCACACATCGCTACCACTGTAGCACCTTCACTTTCTTTTCTCTAGGCTTCTGTTTCCTTTTTCCTTTCTGCCTATGAACTAAGAGAAGGGATGCCATGGAAGACGTTTCCCTGCAATACTCTCTAGCAGAACATATTCGCTTCATTTTTAAACTATACCTGTTGATAACATATACACATGTCTGACAAAAAATTGGGGGCTTTCACACCAGTTTTATTGTGCCCAAATTTTACTGAGAGACAGCAACATAAGGTACTTACAATATAAGTCACAGGGCACTGCTAAAAGGGTCAAAAACGGACAGTCAGAGACATGACATGTCTTTTAAAGCTTATATTTTAGATGTTATATTTAAATTATAAAGACTTTCTATACATTTTATGCTATACCTAAAAGCAATTAGTGCTTATAAGAGACTTTTTAAATTCCCCGCATTTTTGATAACAACTAATTCAATCATGAAGTTTGAATAAGTGCTTAAATGGTCTTTTCATTATTAAAACTAAGAAGCTTATCCTTACAATTCAATGTGGACAGACTGGTTTTCCTTAAAAACAAACCTAGGGTAAGAGACTGTCTGGAAACTGTACATGATTCAAATCTGTTTAAGTTAACTCTGTTTCTAAACATTTTAAATAGGAGTTAGCATGATTAGTATTTCTGCCTATTATTACTACTATTGGGTTGTTATCTTATACCACACCAGTAAAATGTGATTTACAAAAATAGGAAAATAGCCAAAAGATATTTTTTTCTAGAAATTTGAGGAAATGGACAAGCGGAGGTCAAAAGGAGAAGTGGCAGTCCGGAAAATCTATTTGCAACAGGCGAACAGTATGTGAAAGTCGTGTTATTAAGCAATATGCAATAAGCAGCAAAAGACCTGACACTGCATGTAACCCTTCAATTGATCCACCTACTGTTTGCTGAAGCTTTATCAGAAATGGTCTCAGTAGAAAGATGGCTGTCAAGAAGCCATTCTCAAGGAAGGGAAACAGGAAGAAAAGGCTAAAGTGTGCCAAATTACCCAAGCACTGGACTGAAGTCAGCAGCAAGATGTCTTATGAAGTGATTAATCCAAATTTGAAATTCTTGGTTCAAATCATCATCAAGGAGGAGGAGAGGAGAGCAGTACAACAGTGAGTTTCTGTAGCATAAACACGAGCATAGAGAGAATGCAGAAAAGTAACATCAGATTTTGATCTACTATGCAAAACCAGCTGATGGGCAACAGTTTCAACTGTCAGTACAACGGTGATCAAAAACAAAAGACAAAAGACCATTATCAGTCATGAGCTGGCCTCCCAGAGCCTGGACCAACATAGCATTATTGAAGCAGTGTGGATCATCTTGACAGAGAGCCCGGAGAGATATTCCTGAAGCCTGCTTAAATAAATTACAGAAAAGCTGCCTGAGAGAGTTTAGGCTGTGTCGAAGAATAAAGGTGATCATACCAAATGTTGACTTTCAAACCTGTTGCAATTGTAAAATTATATAATTGTTTTCATAGCAAAAATATACAGAAATCATAAGTGGCTCCGACTTCTGCACCATACTGAATGTTGCATGTTGGGATTTGTCCTTTCCCTTTATTTTTTAGCTTGTTTGTTTTGCTCTTTCATTCACTTCTTTAGAGGAAATTAAAGACAAATGACTATCAAATTATCTTATTGGAGAAATATTATTTTATAAATCCCACAAATCTTAACCATATAACTAAAACAATAGCCACCATTAAATAATCCACTGGTTCTTTTTCTATTCTACACATTTGTCTTGCTGTATGGGACTTTTGGTCCAGGGCAGCAACCAGAAAGAGATGTTCTGTAGAGAGGACGTTTCGTCAGAGACTGTGTCATGGACAGGTTGTTGATGCTCAGCAAAGTCACACAACAGAAATAATTTTACAACACATAAACATTGCTTTAAAGCCTTATATAATGTATGAGCAACACTTGAATAATAGTGAGCACCCAGGCGTGAGCAAAAACTGAAATGATATGCATAAAAGAACATTAAAATCTTTAGATGTTCAACTGTGTGATAAACAATGTGGGAAACGTGTCAAAAAGAGGTGAGCCTGCTTTGCTGCACTGCCTTCAGTGCCAACTGCTGTGAAATAACCATTAGAATAATTTTCTCCTGCTTGTCCAAAGGAGTTCACACTGGGAGTAGCTCATGAGCAAAATCGTTATCTGGGGCCCAGAGTAAAGTGAGATACCCTGTTGTGGAGTCTCCAGTTTACGCCTAACATCATCTCTTTTTACTTGTAAGGCTGACTGAGAGAGGAAAGAGGACAAAAGCTTATTGGGGAGAAAGTTAAGGGTTCAAAACAAAACAACAGAGAAAAACAGCACAAAGAAAAACTTATATTACAAACCATACTTGAAATGACATTCCTTTAATTCTTGATCCGTTGTTGCATCGCACTGTTTGTTTCCAAGGTGAACCATAAACGGACAAGATGGAACAAACGGACAAAGTGAATGGTCGTGCGTCATCGCAGCAGCACCAATAAGCGAGCACGCCTCCTGTCGTGCCAAATTATAAAGGCTGGTCTCCTCTGACTTAAACCAGAGCGAGTCCGTTTTACTCCAAGTGGTAACGCGTCGGCACATATCCACTCGGCTTGCTCAGTTGTGCTTTTTCTTTTCATACCTTCATGAAGAAAAGCACAATGGATTTCAACTTCACGCTCTCGGGGAGCGACTTGGTCGGCTTTGGTTCGTTGGCGCAGAAACTTTTTGAGAATAACTCACTGCCTCCATTGGATAACAGCACCGTTGGTCCTAAAAGTAATGAGGAGGACCTGGAAGTTAATACGAATGTGTACGCAAAGGTCATAGTCACTATAATTTACTTGGCTCTGTTCGCCATAGGCTCCCTGGGCAACTCCATCACCATTTATACCCTGATTACCAGAAAGACGCTTCAGAACCTCCAGAGCACCGTACACTACCACCTGGCCAGTCTCGCCGTGTCCGACCTGCTCATCCTGATCCTCTCCATGCCCATTGAGCTCTACAACTTTATCTGGTTCCATTACCCATGGGTGTTCGGGGACGTCGTGTGCAGGGGTTACTACTTCCTCCGGGATAGTTGCTCTTATGCCACCGCGCTTAACATCGCCAGCCTGAGCGTGGAGCGCTACATGGCCATATGCCACCCGTTCAAAGCCAAGAGCATTATGTCCCGCAGCCGCACCAAGAAACTCATCAGCGCCATGTGGCTCGCTTCCTTCGCGCTCGCGACGCCGATGCCCTTCATCATGGGCCAAGGGATGCGTAAAGGCGAGAAGATATGCACCACTGTAGTCTCTCCGGTCACGGTGAAGACCGTGCTGCAGGTGGGTGTCGTGGAGGCTTTTTTGTGGCAAGCGCGCGTCTCTCCACTGTTGTTTCTTTACCGAGACAAAGTAAAAATCTACTCATTACACTACAAGTAGTACTTGAGCCACAAGTAGTAGATAAGATGGCTGTGAGGGATCGTTCTAAACATGTGGGAGTGTGTGTTGTAGCGCTTTTAAGAATAGGGCGCAACTTCGCCTTTACCATTGTCGTCTGTGTGCACCTATACATGTTGTTGTTGTTGTTGTTGTTGTTGATGTTGATGTTGTTGTTTCGTCCAAAAAACAAAAGAAAAAAACTAAATGTTATTAAAGCGTGTAGGGTCAACGACGTCTGTCAAAAACAGTGTTTTCCTACTGCAAGCAAATGATCTGCAGATCAGCAAATAATGTCTTTTGTCGAATTATTTTAACTATCGCGTCCTGCGTTTCTTTTTATATATCTGTTGGAAATAAACATTTGGTGAGCAAATTCCATAAAGCGTAAATCATCTCACATGTGAAGAAAGCGTAGCATGTATGCTGCTACAGATGGCATTTTCTCTGTTGGCTCACCTTCTGCGTGCTCGTAGCGTTCGAATGACTCCTAAACTCAGTAGTTTAAAGTTAGACTATATCTATATTTTTCATACAGACCACCAGCAATCTGATCATTACAGCTCCTCAAATGTGAGAATTCGTTGCTTTTGGTCTCTTCCAAAGGTTAGTAAAGTGATTATCAGTGGCTGACTGCGAGAATTCTCCCATTAATTTTCTGTGCATCTGAAACTTTGTTCGATTTTTTAAAACAAAGAATGATGTAAAATAGCACCGATGATTTTACACATGAAATCTAAATGGGAGTCAAATTCATGGCAAATACATAATTGTCAAAATATAATATACATTTATGCACTCTGCGAAAATTAACAATAAATAAATAAATAAATAAGATCAGATTCCAAGATATTCCATTTCTTGAAATACTTCTTGTCAAAAAAAAAAAAAATCAGACCGTGACATTATCTGTTGTGTGGCAGACTGAATATTTTCAGGATGGAAGTACCCACAGACCTGCTGTAGGTTGGATGCTTTCACATTATGCACTCTATGCACTATGTGCCAGTTTACCTTCATTCATACAGTCCGTGTTATACACTTTGGAGATAAAGTATCTGAATTCCAGGAGCGGGACCACGCCTCCAAACATGCTCCTTAACGTTCTCATCTATATAGGTTCCCCCAGTTCTACAAGCTGTTCATTCTTATTTACGTGCCCCACCCTCCCTCCCCTTTTCAATTCTTTAACTCCTTCACTTCTATTTAGTACATGGGGATCTTTTAATCTGTTTCATCAGTTGAAATTACAAGTTACAGTGGACTGGACCTCGATGCGACCCAGCGGTCTGCTTCACTAAAAGGATGACCC
Organism: Benitochromis conjunctus; assembly: GCA_015052645.1. Classification (NCBI taxonomy): domain Eukaryota; kingdom Metazoa; phylum Chordata; class Actinopteri; order Cichliformes; family Cichlidae; genus Benitochromis; species Benitochromis conjunctus. The sequence goes on along the minus strand of VOQK01043021.1, from coordinate 58,732 downwards.
TGTAAGCAGGCAATACAGTTTTATACCACAACAAGAACAAGTAATATTAGGACCGTATTCTTTTGGGAAACGATGTGGCAGGTCCTCTCCCATGACGATCTTCTCCTCCACTCCGTCCTCGTCTGACATCGTCTGCATCTGTTTCTTTTGTGGAAGAAGATAGAGAAGGATAAACATCTCTCTAGCCTAACTTTGCTGCATTAATATTATCTAACAATTCTCAGACTATTGATTGTACTTATTATCTAAGTATGGGACATTCTGTTTGGACTCCCTTGGCCCAGAAAAATATCACCCTGACTCTGACTCTACATATGATGCGTATGCATGTTTGCAAAATTCCCTCTGCAGCTCTACATGTCAGTCTCAATAATTCAGTTCAGTCACAACGCTAAACTGATGCTTTTTTACCCTTTTTACATGCAAAATGTCAAATTTCACATGTTTAATGTGAAACTTATCAATGATGGCCAGCTGTCTGGGTTCAAACCATAACATTACCACCACTATGTTGCATTTAACCCATGCAGTCCTCAATCAAATGTGTGCTCATTAAATTGGCTCTCAATCACCAAAACTTCAAGAATCACAGCTTTAAACTCTGTGGAATAAATGGTAATGGACAAATTAGGGCTAAATATCATCATCTTCTCTTTTCTCTACCAACTGTCCGAAATGCCACAGAAGAGAAAATGCCTGAAGTGCCTCAGTCCCTGGACTATGTGCATTGTTGGGTGATCTGTGTCTGAAGGTAGATAACCTTGGAAAAATCTACAAGTGCCTATGGCACATGTCCTTTGAGCTGTGGATGTGTAGGTGACTGATAGAAGTCAATAGAATGAGCACCCACATCTAATGAAAAGATATTTCTCAAAACTGTCTCCAGGCCTTCCCTCAGAGCAACAAGCTTATAGGTTGTGTAAGTGATTAGGCCAGCCTCCCTTGGTTTGACAGTCCACATACTTCACATTGACTGAAAAGCTGAGAATTAGTTGAGGTTGTGGAGAAAAGCGATTTTGGTTCCAGTGTAATCGTTAGCGATCATCATGATTAGTGCCTCCTGCTTCTCTCCAACATGCTGAATATGTTTTTCCATATCTGTTTTTCTGCTCTTTTGATGTCCTTCAGTGTCTCATCTTTTGGGGTTTTTTTTTTCTCTTTTCATCACTCCTGCATGACTAACTGAAGCTGTGCCAAGGATTGCAATTGTTATCTTGCATTACTTTCATTCAGGCTATAAGTGAGCCAGGCTGCATTTAAAAAGTCCACGTTTTCCAAACACTTCTCTGTAGAAATTGGAGTGGTGGGGTCTGGCAACAGATGGTATCACACAATCAAATTGCTGCAATAACATTCTGAGTGACTGTGTACATGTTCCCTATTGTCCATCTATGATAGATTTGATGTAAGCAGTTCAGGAGGCGCCCTGCTGCAGTAGAGGGTCCCCACATGCTCGGTCTGTTTGGACAACAGTGAAATACTCTGAGGGGAAAGAAATGGTGTGCGCATGTGTGTGTGTGTGTGTGTGTGTGTGTGTGCACTTGCATGAGAAAATTGAAGAGAAGGAGAGTGATGAAGTGGTCAAAGAGTGAGGAGGAAGCCAGAAGGGTGATTAATAAGAGGAGCATGGCTCTAACTCTGCTTGGGTTAGGAGTTCAGTCCTCTTAAAACTGCAGCACAGTGAGTTAAACTGTACTTTAAATGGCTAACATAAATAATGCAGGACTCCTGGATCTGCTTCTTAAAACCGTCAAAAGAAATCTCTCAAGGGTTTCAAAAATGTTAAATATTTTCTATACGTGTACCAATATTTAACTAAGATGTTAGTCCTAGTTGGAATTGTGGCAGGTAACTAATCATTCTACAAGTAAAGATGTATGTAAGCCTGTTAATCATTTTTTATAGCATACCGTATTCATTATGAGTTTGTATGACATTTCTTTAAGATAGAGACAGTGGTCATGTTGGTACTTTAGACCCCTAAGGTTGTGAAGTTTTGTATGCATGGGAGAACCCTTTTATTCCTAAAAACATTAAAAATACACCATTTAGTCAATGCTGACATGTTCGAGATACACACCGGGTGTCCTCAGCAGCAGTGCAGAAAGTGCTGTCTCTTCCAGCTCCTTATTCTTCAGTGCAAAGGGTAGCTGCTGTGGAGGTATGCATTTTTACTGAACTTCTTTTCCAAGACCTCACCAAGTAGTGCTTAGTTCCTAAACCTCAGCAGGGAATGAGAGTGAAAAAAGGCAGTAAAAATGAAACTATAGAGTGAGTAAAAAGGCACCGGTGCTAAAAGACATCTCGATTAGGGCAAGTCACCAAACTTTAAAATGCATTTTTCATGTTTTTTTTTAATAACAGATTCTGTACATGAGTTCTTTGTTCTGCTGACTGTTTAAAATAATGCATTGTCTCTCGCATGTCATTCTTGATCTTGTCATGTCAAAATAACCACAGCATTTTTGTATAGATGGCTGCCATGTAGCAAAGTTTAATTGTAAAAGAACTTAAAACTACTTAAAACAACAGAGGCTATGTATCATTTCTAAAATGTAAAAATTAAGAAAATAAAACTGGTGGAAGTACCAGTCATGATCTAGTCAGACTGCAGTTTGGGTAAGTAAGGTGTTGTGGAGATGAACACCTCAGGCGTTTACTTCAAAACGGGATTTGGGCTTATCTGGTAAATCTGGTGATAACCCTGACTTCACAAAGGCAGTTCAGGTCTTACTCATGCTGAAGGAATCGACCTGTTCCAGAGCAGATAAGACATGAACTGGTATAATATTAGTGACCAATCACCTCTCCAGAAAACAAAATCACCATCATGGAAGAGTCTCGGATCGCTGTGCATGGACAGTGGGAGGAGCCAAAGTTTTGGCTATACTAAACTGTCTTTGTAGTACAGGGCCCTGGTATGAAAGGATTACAATCATGTTGCACTTTAAAAGCTGATATGAGCTTTAAAGTTGGCGTGGTCTCATGACAGATTGAACTAGCTTGGTGGTGATTTTGTGTACTCTTTTCTATTGAGTAATATGGATTTCTTGCTCACAGTTAATGTTATTAACAGGGAAGTTCAGGGCTGTTTGCTGGATGATAAGTGTAGAAAGATCACTTGACAGAGAAGTGAGAGGGGCAGGATAATGCTGAGATGGAGGATTTTGAACAACTCTTCCTTGACCTCCAACTAAAAAAAAAAAAGCAACAAGTGTGCAAAGCTTGAATCCAATAGAGTAGTTATGTTTTATCAATCAATCAATTTGACCTTTTATCAATTACATAAAAAACGTACCCGTAAATGTAAAGGATGTGTGAGAAGCCTGAAAGTAAAGTGAGACAGTGCAGTTTATCAGGGATTCATCTATATGCAGTATTGTAGGGCAGCGCTGCTGTGTGAGCTGCTCCTGGCTGGTTTACCTGTGACCAGGTTTGCTGCTTGTGCACTGAGTGGCCTCACGCTGTGTGGGAGTGGGTTACTCAAGGTCTCATTGTTAGTGCAGGAGAATGAATTTAAACTAACCAATTCATGGAGGGAGAAGGATGTTTACATTTTTTTCTGCTTGACTGAAATGTTACTTTCACTGTGTTTTTCCCGCATTGTTAATCAAGATGTAGTTTTATTTTTCCCTTCCAGTAACTGTGCCTCACTGTATTACTGTAGTTAGTAATGACTGGCCACTCTACACATTTTTTATGGGCTTTCCAAATCATACACGTGCTGTTTCTTTAAATAGATCTCGGGTGTATGAAAATTAACACTGTCAAATGCAGAAAACAATGCAAAAGGTTTTCTTTTGTTCTTTAATGCTTTCTTGCCACTTCATGACTTTTCAAAATGGGAAGGTTTTAGTCTTTTTAGTTACAACAAGAAGATGTAAATCTACACAACGCAGGGCTCTATTCCTGAAAGCAGATTTAGGAAAAAAAAAAAAACGTGAAAAAATTAGTATGCTAACCCTGAGAAACTCCATGAAGTCACAGTTTGGTATTTGTTTGGTGTTATATTTTACATGAGAGCATTAATTAAACAGTCATGAATGTAAGGACATGGATGGTGGTCACCAGACAATGATTTCAGCTAAAAATCAAATATCTATAGGCTACATTTCTAAAACGTTGTGACTTGTGGACAAGTTCCTCTGGTGCTGAACCGTTTACTCTGTGTTGCTGCTGCATTCACTGCTTAAATAAAATGAACCTGCATATAGTTCAAATACACAACATACTAATCAGCGATGAATCATTTGTTGTGGTGTAATCAGTCACACTGGTGGAAAAATGCCTGTCTGTCTCAAAGATGTGACTAAAATGACTTTCAGTCACTGTGTGTAGTTTAAAGTGCAGGTTGCAGAATCTGATCCTAGTTGGACTGCATGCTATGATGAAATACGATCACACTTTAAAATGCAACCATTAAATGCTGTTGAGTAACAATTTGAAAATGTAATGTCTGAACTGCAACATTATTTCCACTGAAAACTGTGTGAATCAGTCGTACCAGGTCATATCAGTGTCTGTGTGATCACCTGTCAGGCTGAATAGTTTGATGTAAAAATCAAATGTGAAGTGCTGTATGCATCCAGCTCTACCTATTAAGGAAAATTTGGATCACTGATTGATATGGTTGAAAAAAAAACTTTTACATTGATCATGCATTGATCATGCTGATCCATTTAGTGTCTGATCTGTCCTTTTTAGACGTTTCATTCTTAGATACAATGAGCAATGTAAAGTTTAGAACTGAAGTGCCTATGTGAAAAACTTTTAGTAAGCCCCCCCCCCAATACTTTGTCAGACACCACTTTTCGATTGGCCTTCTCTGGACAATCTGGACTACATGTATAATATTTTCTTCATGTAGACTGTGTATTCGCTTTAGAATAGTATCTACATTTATTTTGTCACTAATCACTTTATCTTTATCAATCCAAATTGCTTTTGACCAGCTCCCATTTTGGATTCGGGAGATGGAAACCCTCTCTTAATATTAGGCTTAAAACTTTCCGTTTTGATAAAGTTTATAGTTAGGCCTGGCTCAGGTGACCCTGAACCCTCCCTTAGCCGTGTCCTAGGCTGCTGGGGACTTCCCACGATGCACTGAGTGTTTCGTCTTCATTCGCTTATGTTTTTATACACCACTCTGCATTTAATCATGAGTTATTATTAATTCCTGGCTTTCTTCCACGGTGTTTCTTTTGCTCTGTCTCCCTCCTCTCACTGCCAGCCAGTTACAGCAGATGGCTGTTATTCCCGAGTCTGGTTGTGCCAGAGGTTTCTTCCTATCAAAAGGTAGTTTGCCAAAGTCTGATTGCTGTGGCTTTCTCTCTATGATTGTAGCATCTTTAGCTTGCAATGGAAAGTACCATAAGGTTGTGATTTGGTGCTATATAACTGAAATTGAATTGAGATGAAAGTAGAATAAACCCTGTCTTTCCTGGTGACAGTGAGGTCCTGGGAAATTTTAGACTGAGATGAATTTCAGAAAATGCATCACTTGTCCAAATAAAGTCAGCATTTTGTATAACCCCCATACTTGTTCACCTGCCCATGACGACAAAATGTAGAAGTGGAGGAGTACTGCATACATTATGGTTTCTGTCAAAACCAATCTGTCTTTGCTGACATGAGCCATATTTTCCAGAAAGTCCCATCTGCTGCCACATGTAATTTGAAAAAGCAGCAGACGTTGCTTACAATAATTGCAAGGCTACAACATGGTCTCAAAAAATGATTTTATAAAGTTACATAGCACCTGCTTTGTAACCAAAAGTATGGTTGATCAACTGAACACCAGAGTCAGCTGGTTGATTGAATGGCCTTTAATGCAGAAGGAAGTCTGAATAAAGCATCAATTACAATCTAATTATTGTCCTGTGTGTCTTCATGAAGTAAGAAGCCTTTTTTAAACATCTCTTCTCTGACCGTAGTATATCCAGCCTCCCGTGCCTGGTCTTCCTCTTAATGGACTGCAAGAAAAACAGAGCCTTGGTTACGGACCGGCTCCACGCTGGGGCAAGAGGGGCAACCCCCCCTTAAACAAACGTCTTGCTCCCTTAAGTCAAACTTTTAGAAGTTGAGAAAGAAAATAATAGATTAGCCACAAACTGAATATGGACAAGATTTACTACAGTACTTGAAAAATCCACTGGAGAAGGCACAAATGAGATGATTTCACCTCTCGTTCACTCTTTCCCGTTTGCTCACACACTCACCCTCCCCCAGCTTAACATCCAATCACTGTTAGTATGCAAATAAGCCGGTGTCAGGTTTCTCAATAGGCAGAGCAGAGCAAAATGAAGCAGAAAATCTCTGTCGTCAAAATCACAGCGACTCGTTAGATAATTAACAACTAAAGAATGCATCTTATATTAGCAAAGCTTATTCACTTTTCACCCCGGCTTCCTGCAGCTCACAAAGGGAAAGTTAATGCTGCGTGATAGGTCCTAGCCCCCGGTCGTCACACACCATAAAAGAAAAAGGAATTTGGTGATCTTGGCCCAGGAGAAATCCAGTGTGGATATGGATGAATCTGTAAGAGCTTTTGGAAAGGCAAACAGGAGACTGTTGTTGTAGAGTGGACTGAGGAGAAAGGAGAGTGGAGCTGTTCAGGTGCAAACAGAGTTCAGGTCCTTGCAAAACAAACAAGACGAAGGAAAGTGTTCAAATGTTCTGCTCTACATCTGCTGTGTGTTTGAGAGTTATAGGAAAAGACATGGTGAATTGTTTTTTTTTTTTTTTATTACTATGCAAACCCTTTTTAGTTTTGTAAATATTGGCAATATTAATAGGTTTTATTTTATTCTTACTTTATTTTGCAAATTTATTTGAATTGGGCCATCCAAGTAAGATAAATGTTATGTTGTCGGTGTTAAAAATCTGGATGACTATTTTATTTTATTATTTATTCTATTTTTGAGTTTTATTTTTCAAGATTTTGGTGAATTGACTTTTTTTTAAATTCATCCTACCCTTTTAAATTTTGTTAATATTGGCAATAGTGAGAAGTGTTACTGTTACATTTGATATAGGCCATCCAAGTAAGGTAAATGTCATGTTTTTAGTTGTTATAATCTGATGAGGAATATTTTATTTAATTTTTTTGTTGTTTTATTTTTCAGTTAACGTGGTCAGGGGGTTTGCGTGCTTCAAAAGCAGAAGGCTAAGCAGAAACTTAGCTTTCAGGTGGGACACCCAAGTTGGGCAGGTGTTAGAAGCCTGACAAAGTGCAATCCAATTACATGACAAAAACAGTTATCCAGAGCACCCCACCACCACCCCACCCCTTTCCCGCTTCTGTTGCCACCATGTGCCCCTTTTACATTTTGTCTGCCCCCTCATATATGCCTGTCTAGAACCGGCCCAGCTAAAAGGTGTCTGTACCATGCGCAGTCTGTGGTTGCAGCTTGATAACCAAGCTAGCAAGAGACAACTCACTGGAGATAGCGTTTTGTCCAAACATGGGGAGCAACAGCAACAACAACACTGTGATGGACATGATGCAAAACCAGGATCCTCACATCAGTGAGTGACAACATCATGGCTGCTATGTCCATCTTTTGTATACAGTCAAGTAGAGAAGCCAGCACAACAGCACTGTGTTCTGGTCTTGCAAAGCCTATAATGGTCTGCTGTAATAGATCCCGCAGTAAATAACAGTTGTGCTGTACTGACTGTAGTATGAACGTATGTTTCTGATATTCATCCTTTCTCATAACTGTAAACTTTGCAGGTAAAATATTGGAAAACACACTATAGCCTCTGCAACCATAATATTGTAAAATCAGTAGCTTTGGCAGTCATAACTGAACATTACTAACCCATATTACTAAAAATATAATGTTCAAGCCCAGGTCTTTTTTCTGAAAGGGGGTAATTCTCTTCATCTGTAGCCTTTCGCTGCACTGTCAAGTTAATGTCTTTCTCTTCTATAGTCTAATCTTTGATTTATACGTTGCTTTCTTATGGGTATTACGTGAAACACGAGCTTGTGGCAACAATATATGCTTTCACAGGGAAAGAAAAGCATTCTCTGTGGAGAATAGAGTTCAGTTTACACCACCAGAGGGCAGGGTTAGCAGATAAAGAGCCAAGAGACTGGATCAAAAGAACCTGAGCTCCAATTTCTTTGCCTTTCAGACGCTGTCCTTCAAAGTCTGAGTGTTGGCTGTTTTATAGCACTAAGATCCTGGGGAATAACACTATCATATATAAAGACATAAAAATGAGACACTCCAATCAATAAAGGCTGATGCAGGTGGTGGTGTTCAGACATCTTTCACTGAAGAGAATTTGACTCTGCCCTCCTGGTTTAATCTAATTGGATGTTTAATATTCTGTCTTATAAGCAGCCAAAGTATAGGGATGAAATTTAGATATCGGCGTGAGCCGTTATGAACAAGAAAATTTGCAAAGGTCACTCTTACTCTTGACTCCCTCATTTGCACTGAGTTTCTGGGTGACTGGAGAGTTGGAGTCTCCTTGCAACGCTTGTTAAGAGACCATTAATCAGATTTCTCCGGGCTCGGTA
>VOQK01043021.1:31088-41359 GCA_015052645.1 Benitochromis conjunctus | reverse complement strand
GCCATCCACAGATCACCTGGACCTGTCCACTCATCAGCACCCACCCAAGACAACACCTGCCTGTTCTCGAGAAGTAAGCGGAGTAGGACCAGGAAGGTGGGTCTGTTTATATTCTTTTTCTTTTATTATTTTCTCAGTTTTTTGGTTTTTGGAGTTGGCTCCCGGCTGGACCGCATGCATGACACAACGCAAAGGCGAGAAACCCACCATCAGCATCCAGGAGCACATGGCCATTGACGTGTGCCCTGGCCCCATCCAGCCCATCAAGCAGATCTCTGACTACTTTCCCCGGTACCCACGGGGCCTTCCCCCTGCTCTGCCCCACGTTGGGCCCCTCCGCTCTGCACTCTCCACCTCCTCAGCTTCTGCCTCCACGACTGCTGCTGCTGAGAGTGACCGCCCCAATGAGGATAACCCAGACCGGGCTCTTGCCGGAGCCTCCGCCTCCTTACAGGCCACCAAAAAGGACGAGGAGCCTGATGTGGAGGGATACGACTCAGATGATTCCAGTGAGTGATGATTTCCCCACTTGTCTCCATGCCACTGTTTACCACAGTGTTTCCTAATATTTCTATGTGTGTGTGTGTGTGTGTGTGTGTGTGTATCCCTTTCAGCTCTTTCCCTCTGCCTTTCTCTTATTACTGCATCTCCATTTTTGCCACCGGTTGCCAGGCATCCCTCCAGCCTTGTGGCTTTGTGGCTTTATCTGTCACCTTTTTCTTCTCTCAGCTCCGCCGTCCATCTCTTTCTATCTCCAGTCGCCTGGCGTATGTGCGCATGCTAACTCTTTGCCTCTCAGTCGACATACAGCCAACTGTTGCTGCTGCAAAGAATACTGCTCCCCCTCCTTCTCCTCCTCTTCAGCTCTCCTCCAACTGAAAGGATGTGTGATGTTATTGAAGTGAATGATTGCAGTCGGTGTGTGTGCATTTTCCTCTTCCCACTGTCTACAGGGTGCCTGATCTATACTGTCGATCAGTCTCACCAGACTGCGTGATTCACGGCTCCTTGATGAAGCCTCAAATTAGTGGCAGTTTTGAGCCCAGTGGGCTGCATCTGTAAAGCCCATCCACATTTTATACAGACTAGTGGCAAGACAGCCACAAAGTTGCTTTCATGTGACTAATTGTCTGTTCGATGGTCTGTTTTTGTGTTAGTTTCCAAAGCATAAAGATATGTGCGCATCTGTGCGTGCATGTATGTGTGTGTGTGTGTGTGTGTTTCCATATCTGTCTCCATCACAGAGGGGAGGCTCCTTTTGAGAAAGCTTTTTGCCGAATGCCATTTCTATTAATCTAACAGCTTTGAGTGGCCGAATAATAATAGGAATTAATATGCAGCACTGCTATTGCAAGTGACAGAGACTGAGCAAGATTCCAGCATCCTGCAAAAACCATTTTCACTCCCAGCAAAGATCTTGATGAGAAGATAACGTGACAGTCTTCACAACTAGAGTAAATGTACTGCCAAAATAAAAGCTGTTGCTATCTTCTTTCTTTTAAAGAAACCTCTGGATCTGCCTGATTACTCAGTGAGACAGCAATGGTAGCTTTTTTATTTTATTGGTAGTCAACTTGGCCTGCCTCACATCACTCTGAATTACATGTCGGTCTCGCGGCGGACAAAAACAGAACAAACGCTCCCGGTTGGTTTTTGTCAGACTCTTAACAACACATGGAGGTTTGTGTTCTTTGCACAAGAGACTTCTGATTGCAGGTTAATGTGTGACAGCAGTGTAGCTTCTGTGAGAGTTAATCCATGCAGAGCAGCATGCAAGGGGGGGCTTAGGCCAGCTCTAATCCAGAACTGGACAGGAGTAGGAGGGGGGGTTGGTAGAGAGCAGGGTAGGCAGATGTTGGTCAGCGAACTCTGCCAGGCAACCAGAATTTCACTCAGTGTGCAAAAATACATGGAGGAAGACATTCTTCTAATCCACGAAGAAAAAGAAATTAGAAATTAGAAAAAGAAATTCCTCCTGGCATGTTTTCCTTTTTTTAGTCATCACCACCCAGAGTTTTCAGATGTTCTTGTGTGGGAATTCTTACTCTAAACTGCAAAGTGACACTTATCTTTACATGCTCATGTGAACCGCTGTTTGCGTAGTTTTTCAAACAGCTTTTGTTTTTAGATATTCAAAACTGACCGTGGCTCCTTATACACATAATAAAATACTTTATCTTCGCACGTTGCTACAAATTCTACCTTGACTTTGTGCCGCACACGCATTGGTCAGTCAAATAAGTTACCAGCAGAAGCAAAAGTGCAGCACGATCATATGACCGTAAGTGTTAGACCCACAGAAAACTGCCTCCTGATTGTTATAGTGTAGCTCATTTGGCACTTACTGCTATTTTAAGCGGACGCGTTAACAGGAAACTGACGTTGTAGTGATTTGGAGGACTGAAGAGCTCAATAGGCAAACCTTACAGGACTAACTAGGTTGAATAAAAGAATCTGAAAACACTTTTCTGAATGTGGAGTCCACAAGGTGGGGCTGTATCTGCCAATTTCAGTCATTTTCTGAAAGAGGCAGTATGAGGCTCGAGCCTGCTTTGCACAGGGATTGGAGTGCGGAGGTGTGTAAGAGTAGGCAGCGTTTCAACGTCTCTATAAGGTGCTTTTAATTGCTTCTAGTGAAAAAATGCAACACTAAGACACAAAGAATGCCTTTTGTGACTGTTTGAAAGTGTGCACCATTACATCCGACTTTACGGCTCATCATCCAGAAACTTGAAAGACTTCATAAAGTTAGTGGAGAGAGAGATTAGAGAAGCAGCGGGATGCAGGGCGAGCAGATATGTCGCCCAGCTTTTCACTCCTTAAGCCGTGCAAACACTGTGTGATCCTGGGCAGTCCCAAACGAAAGATGACCAACTGTGACAATGCCTTTGCTCGTGGCTCTAACGCTGCGGTCCCACGTTACACCGTGAGAGAGCTTCAAAGTTAGCCGTTCCAATGGTCGTGTGATGTAAGATAGCCTGGAACAATATTCTAACAGTGTTAAATTTAGGAGGACTTTCGCACAGTGTTGTTACAGCTATGACCTGTTAAGCAACCATTAATAATGCAGCATGCAATGACTTGAAGATCATCGAGTCTCTATGTAAGATCAGAAATATATCAAATCTATATAAGGTTATATAAGGTCAGAAAAGTAAAGCCAGTGCCAAAGTGCTTTAAACCTGCATTTTTCCAGCAGGGAAGGAGTCTTCTGGTGGTCAAAAAAAATCAGATTTTAAAAATAAATCTACGAGAAAATAACCCTGTAGTGAGTTTTTGGTCTCTGCCGCTAGTTTCACGTCTTACTTAAAGAAAGGCAATGCTCATTTTAAAAAGCAGCATATGCTTTAGGGTTTTGCTACCTTGATTAACAGGTAACCATGATATTAACGTACAGTGTCCACTGGTTTCTCACTAAGATCCATTCCTCGCTCACCCCATGCAGTGTCAAAACACCAAGATAGGGATCTCAAAAATGCTTCTCTCAAGACTTCAAAACATAAGATTATAAATCAAGCATGTAATATGTGGCTTCACCTGCAGTCCTGAAAAAAAAAGGTAATTGTAGTAATTCATTGAAACTGGTGCTGATTCTGATGATTCATACACTTAAAATAGTGAATCTGCAAAATATGGAAGTATGTGTAACAACTGGTCATCACTTCATTATCTTTACCACATGAACGAAGCGAAATAAATGAATGCTCAGTCCCTCGGATCCACATATCCAAAGATGTTCGGCTGAATTCTTCAGAACGAGACTTTGAACGCAGTGAATGAAGTCACGCTCATCGGGTTACGTCCATCTTTGATATACAGTCAGTGGAAAACCTGTGCCGCTGAAAAACCAACAGAAAGCTCAATATACGGGGCTAAAATGGAATAAGAGTCCAAAATGGAAGAAAATGTATTTGCGATGTGTCGACAGAAGCCTGGCTTGTATGATGTGTTTTCCAGCCGTTACTATGACCGAGCATCAACTCATAAGACTACTGAACTCTCCATCTGTAATGCCTTTGAAGTAAGACCATTCAGAAGAATTCATTTTGGAAGTTGATTAATAAAAATGTGATACGTCTAAGACTCTAAGATAGCGGAGTCTCACAGATTATCTATGCGACTCTGAAAAACAGATGCAACCCTTACAACATCTGGCCTGAATGTGTGTTAGTTTTAATTTCTAATGCTTCTCGGTGACATTTGCGTTCTTTTTTTTTTCTCCAGAACAGTTGCTATCCAATCTGTCCGAGGTGCACGAAATAGCTGCGGTGTGTTTGCTCTGCGCAACAGGTGGCGTGTTGCGGCATGCACGTTACTGCAAGTTTATTAAAGAGGACTGGGTGCACGGTTCTAATCATGTCAACTGAGGATTGGTCACGCTGCAGGTTTATTCAAACATCAAACCCCAGCTTCCCTCCATCCTCCCTCCTAATAGGGCAATTAGACCCAAACATCTGCCGGTGTATAGTCTTAATGATTTTGCAATCACCTGAAGAGTCATCAGTGATGCACGATAATTACAATGTCAGCTCCACTTTAAAAAAGAAAAAAGAGAAAAGAGAAAGGCCAAACAAGGAAGGAGTATGAAAAGTAGATACTTTGCGTTATCCAAAGTATGAGTCATCCGTATGCTTGTCACCAGCCCCAACTACTCTCTAATGAACGTAGGCACTAAAATATATAATTAAGAAATGAATAACAAATAGCTGTTTGGGTCTGATGCAATGTCTTAAATAATCCCAAGCTGCTTCTTCTTCTTCTGCTGCTGTTGCCGCCATGGGAGTTTCAAAGGAGATAAAGAAGCATAATACTTCTGCAGCGGCTCACAATCTGCTTTTAGAAATTGCGTCATGGGTTCTGTGTAGTACATAGAAAAAGGCACACCAAAACACTGCAACAGTGCAGGTGACGAATGCATGCGCTGTCTGGCTCCGATCTGCTGTTGCGTATGAAAGTAAATTCCGAGGTGACATTATCAAACATGGAAAAAGATGACCCCATACTGGGATGCCTGCAGCAGCTCCAGTGATGATTCACATTGGAAATAACTCAGCAGGTTTTGGTGTCAATCTCAGAATCACCGTTTCGGTGTTGTCAGTCACAGCCACAAGACAAATTACAGTTCACTGCAGCCGCATGTGTTCTGGATTAACCCTTAAGCCTACTTGGAAATCCTTGAAAGTTCTTCCAAACCTTGCAAAGTGCCCCTAAGTACACTTAAGGGTTAAGATGAAAAACTGACTTTTTTTTTTTCCCCCCGTGTCTGGCAGCAAAAGCTACTGTAATTACTCTTCACGAACTTGTGGCATTATACTATATGAAAGCATTTTGCTGGATATTAATTTTCTAGTCAAGTCAAGGCCTTGTGTGCAAAGAAAATGAAAGGACATTCATAAAGCAGAATGTGAATCTGGAAAATGTTAATCAACGTGCAATGACAAATAAGCCCTTGAACACGGTACAAACATCATGGATTGATGTGCATCACTGTGGATGGATTCTTCCTTTAAGCTACTCTGCTACCATCATTTGCTTGTGTTGAAAGACTTACTGAAGGACAGCTGAACCCAGGCTATATAATAAAAGCTATCTATAAAAGCAGAGAACATATTATTTTTGCAGACCTAACAGCTTCTACCGGATGGCAACTAGCTTATAGGAATAAAACTAATTAAATCTGTGGCTGCTTTCTCCTGTGTTGTCTGCTTTGCTCATGTGTGTTTCCTGCCTTATTCCATCTTGGGTGGTGGGTGACATTTTACCGCACCTGTTGCGAGGCTGATCTGATAACGCTTGGACTCATACATATGAAGCGCGCACTGAGGTAAAGTAATTTCTCCCTCCTGGCAGTGAAGCGAGCACCGCTGTGATCCAAATGAAAACGCTGCTTTACTTTGAGTTTGTTCATCTAGAAGTTGGAACTTTTGCTCTGTTGCTGCACAAAATTCAAGCCTCTCTCTGTCTCTCTTTGCTGTTTGTAATTTAAAAGAGCCAGCGCTGCCCCAAATTGGCTCTTCATTGTCCTGCGGGACTTGATCCAGTATCTGCATGGTTCCTCTTGGGGGTGGGTGAAGCAGCGTGGCTGTGTTCTCCCTTATGAACCAAATCACGCAGGGACCTCTCAATCCTTGCTAAGAACCTGCTGGCTAATCTGCATAACGACAACATTTTCTGATTCGCTGTGACTCAACCTTGATTTTAATTGAAACGGAAAAGTGCATCACCCACCAAGGGTCCCCTGCAAAAGGGGGGGAGGGGGTAATCAAAAGCATTTGAACATCCGGATCCTTGCCACATTAATTAATGATTGTTTGTAGTGGTCGTTGAGAGCCATGTCCCTGTCAGAGCCCAAAGAAGTGACCCACATTGGAGCGCTTGTGTTTCTGAGAGATAAGCTTCCAAGCCTTACTATGTGTTGACAAAACGAACACGGGATGGCTGGGGGGGGCAGGGCGGGGTCGAGTCGACAACGTCTGCACACACAGGTCTCCCTCGAGATGTCTCGCTCTGGCAGTGCAGTGCTGTTGGCTCCTCAGCACAAGTTTTGAGCTACAGCGTTTGCTTGTAGTTGTCAGGCGGTGAAGAGATGCTGTCAGAGCAGACGAGTCTAAAACAGGACAGTAACGCATCAGAAAAAGCAAATCACTAAATGTAGTTACGTTGGAGTGAGGACAATGTGGAATTATTTTCTTTTTTCTTTATATATGTGACAGAATTAGCACAAACTGTGTGTTTCCTGAGATCGCAGCAGTTGTTGGTGTTGGAGCTACTGATATCAAATGTGGCAAGGATCGAGCTTGAGGACCGTGGTGGTCCAGTGACTTGTACAGGGCACTTCTCCACTTTGTTGAATTTGATCTCTTAATTGTAACTCAACCACCTCAACCTGTCTCCAAAAAAATCGTGGTCTGACTCTGACTGACTGCGGTCCCCCTCCGACAGATTGGTGAAGGTGTGTAAATAACTGCTGACTTATTTATAAACCAGACAAGCCATCCTTTGCCGATGAGTGCAACTGATCTGTGAAGCATCTGTTTGAAATTGGGGACTCGACTCAACTGGTTGCCAACCGGTTGTATCCTATAAAAGCCAGGTTACCAAATCCCTGTGCCACTGTGTGAGTACATCACCATCCTTCAACAGCTACTGTGGAGGCATTTCTTTCCTATCAGATCCTGTTCTTGACTCTGAATGTAAACAATTGTGTGTATGTATAGCAACACATTTGCAATTTTTGTTGATTTATCACAGCTGATCAGCATTTTATTTTAAACAGATATTATTGCCAGCTTGACTCTATTCAGTCACAGTCTGACTCTGTCTTTTTGCCATTTCGTTGCTGTCTTGACTCACAAAAGTTGGTGTGAAGATGACAACTGACGGTAAATGTTTGCACACCTATTCTCTGTCTTTGGCAGTATAAAAGGCATCGTAATTTGCAAAATTAGCATCATTTTGCCAAAAAATGAAGCCAAGACCATAAAATCATCCAGAAAATATTTACTTTGATCACCAATAAAGTAAGAAAGACAGCTTTCTAACCCACAGATTTTCATATAGTCTAATTTTTTTGGTTTTAATTAAGTTTTTGTGTGATTACAGTCACCCCCTGTTGGCCATTAGAAAGAATACAAGCTTAAGACTTTTCAAACTTGCTGTGTCCATCTTTTACATACAGTCTGGTTTCAGTGTTATATCAAATCTGCGTGTGGTCAAACGTTTACATCAAAGTCTACATCTTAACTTATCAGTGATGATGAAAGAAATCAAGAGTGTTAAAGAAATTTAAATGATATTATTAATTCAGCAGCGCCTTTCATGCAGGATTTAACGTGACTTTGCTTTTTAAAGTTCAGCAGTACTCTGGGGCTCTGCCACGTCGTGCCTTGTGGTTAATTAAAACAATTTTAAAACTGATTCTAAAACAAACTGGGAGACTGAATAACGAGGCTAAAACTGAGGCAATTTTCTTTTTAAAGCCAGCAGAACCTTGTCAGGGGCCCAGTGAGAGCACACAAAACTCTGCTAATGCCAGAAAAATAAATGGCAGCACAGTTATCAGGTATGAGAGTTGAGATGAAGTTATTTCCCTATGCACCATTCCAATTTGCATTCAGATGATGAGGATTACTCAAATATTTATTGTTTTTTATGAGTATTGTAAGTGCAAAAGTTTGCAAGCACAGTCAGAGAACTAGTTAAGGGTTGGAGATTTACTGGCAATGCGGCATACTGTAGAGTGACACATAAGCTAACAAGGATTCTACCAAATTCAATGAACCATTTTCAAACACACCGAGTAACAATTTTTCAAAGTTGCTGCTATTTGGCAAGCAGCTCAACAGCAATGTTTAAATGCTTCTGGTATTTAGCCAGTGAGATAATCACCTAAAAACTCTGCGTGGTACTTTAAGGACAGAAGACAAGGGAGGCCTTGAGCCATCTGTTGCCTCTCTTAGACCAAAAGCCATTTCCAAACCTTTGATAAACACAGGGCTGCATCAATCCACTTGAAAACATCCCCTGAGCCTCATAATGCTCAGTTCAATGTAAAGAGTGAGTTCAGCACTGCCATGCCCTGCACACCAGAATCCTATTAAGAGTCTATCTGCAAGCTGTCATGCAGTAGTAATGACTCACTGTAGTGTTCCATGTTTTCCTGTGACTAACCCAGCACTAACAAAGCAGGCCAGATTGTCAGCCTGGTCACATTATGGGTTATTATTACTGGTGCTGTCTCTCAACAGGAGCCACTGAGTGTTTTAAGTTAGCAGCAGCCCCGCTTCATCAGATATAAATTCTGCCTCTGCCCTCACGTCGTCCCAGTAAGCACATTATGTAATGATAATGCCGGCTATTACACAGATACATTTGGCTTCTGGGGCTGTCATCAGTAGGGAGAAATGCTGTTTGGCTTTAGTTTGTTGCACTTTAGATGCATGTACTGAGGAAGTGTGCTTCTTGCTGGTGATGCACAGGCTTTTTAAAAGCTTCAGCTTTTTAAAAAGCCGAATCCACCTGTGTTTAAACCCCACAGAGAGGGGCTAAGAGTAGTACTTCATCCTCCTCCACTGAGAAGCCAAAGACCCACTCCATTTGCCGAAATTAAATCCTGGTGTCTGATCACTTCCCTGCCCACATGATGTGATGAATCAAAACATAACTAACTTAACCACAACTTTATTGAGTGGGCACTTGTTAAGCTCAGTTCACCGATAGCCTTCCGTCTCTTTAGGATCCTTTGGTGTGTGCAGTTTAACGAGGCAACATAAGGGATAACTGGAGATGAAAGTTCAAAGCTTTCAACTTGTTACTTCTGACTGTCACGTACAATTATGGGTACAGTTACACAGTGCACTTGTTGATTATATTTACATGCCTGCCTTATTCCATCTTGCCCATATTTAGATTTAAAAAATTGAGTTTCCATTATAAGTGCTGAAGAGTAGCTTGGCTTTGAATTACACTGCCCATGTCAAAAATGAGACTGAATACAATTAGCTGCTGATTTTTAAGCTGACTTTATTGGCTATATTATTGAACTCCAGTTGGTTTCACTTCCTGTAGCTATGGGTTCCTCTTGAATAAAAAATTAGATAGAAAATTTGGTTTCAATGCATGGTGTGTTGATTTTGAATTAAGGCAATGTTGAAAATTACATCTTACAAAATTCACAAGTTTATAGCAGGGATGGACCGATTCGATATACAGTATCGGTCTGATCCTGACCTAAATTACTGGATCGGATATCGGGGAAATAAAAAATGTAATCCGAGCCATTAAATATCACAAAAGCGCCTCACAAAACTTGCGACCCGGCGTAACCCAGGTAGTGACCTCAGCACGTCAGAGCAGTATGTGTCACGTGACAGAGCGGCTGTTGAGTGCGAGACCTGTCGGCGGTCTGGAGTTCATTTGGACCCTCGCCACGTGCTGCCAAACCAGGTGTCGTGCCAAGGTAGGAATCCCCCACAAAACCCGCTCCACCCGCCGGACACAGTGCGCATTCAGTTTACTCCGCCTCCATTACAGACAGTTAGACGTGGAAGTAGTGATGTTTTAGTTTTGTGACAGTGAAAGATGAGTGTCGTGCCATTCCAAAACGTCAGTAGTTAGTCGCTATAAGAAGCGTTTGTGAAGTAAAAATCAAGACTGTGTGGGATACTGTTTGTCCTGATTTGGAGAGGCCAGCGCACGGGAAACGCATTCTGCCCGGGAGACTCACCCCGGCACGACACGCGCCTAAACAGTTTCGTGATTAGAAAAATAAA
>VOQK01043021.1:12351-30556 GCA_015052645.1 Benitochromis conjunctus | reverse complement strand
TTATTTTAGTGTGAACTTGTACAAAATGCAGCAAGATATAAAAAAACAAACAGTTTTATTAATTATAAAATAGACTATATTGGATTCATATCGGTATTAGCAGATATCCAAATTTATGATATGGGTGTCGGACATAAAACAGTGGTATCGTGCCATCTCTAGTATATAGCTAACACAGTGTGCCGCCTGAGAGTGAATGAACTGAAGTATCTAAATAAAGATGCAGTAGTTGCACGCGTTTTGTCACAACCCGGCTCATAAATAAAACAGAGGGCGACTCGATGACTAGAAAAGAATCATTTATTCTATGCAACATAATGGTAGAGTGTGTTTCTCAGCGTGCATGGATGTATGGCAGTGTGCAGAAAGCAAAACTTCAGAACACATGCTAAGCTAAGTCAAGTTGATCAGCTGGTTTTCAAATCAGGACAGTGATCAAAAGAGAGCAGCTAGCTACAGAAAGAAGCTTTATAACCAGAATCACTGGGCCTAGGTGCAGCAAATTACTTCTCCTGCGTACAAAGCAAGGCACAAACCACAACACCAAACCAAAATAGAGACAACTGCTGGCCTAGGTCATCGCAGTGTTTAGCTGCTTTAAAGTTCTTCTTCCTCTAGTGGCCAAGTGTAGTCAGCGCACAGTGCAGTTTTAATGTCGTTTTTGTTGTATCTGTACAGTTACTTATAAATATTTGGACATTCTATGTATATTTGACAATATAGTTGACTACAAGAGCTGCAGTACAGACACAAATCGACGGCGCCACCGTGTCTACATTTAACTGTAGTTGCTGCCGCTTGGCTGAAGCTGAAATTCTACTTTGTCTGTGTAACAGTGATTTATCACTACGCATATGAAGACACACTCAGTGCAGTAAAAACAGACTGATGAATACCAAACATATCCCTATCTGTTAGGGAGTTTGAAATGACACATAGTGTACATTACATAAGTGCTAATGACCCTACCAGATGTCTAGTAAGTCCTACCTAACCTCCACTTATTCCTACCATATGCTTCAGTTTTAAATAGCTCAAAAATCAGACCAAATGAAAAATCCTCGCACTTTCAGTGTGTTTACTGGGACGACTCCAGATTCCATAACAGTGATAAGGAACTGCACATGTCGCTGGAAGATTAGTTTTCAATGCCTAAATACTTGTAGTTAATTGGTCGTCTGATCTTAAGGTTCTTTTTCCAGTTGTTCCAACACTTGACCTCTAGTAACATCTACTGTTGTATTACTTCTCTACTACACAAAAAAAAACCCACACACAACATGTTGTTATAGTCTCAGTGGACCGAAGCTTGCAGAGCCAAACACTCTCAACCCTCTTACCTGGCTAAAGAGGCTTCACGTCTGTCCTCTGACTTCTTCTAGTTACTCCCTGAGACGATGCTGAACTCATGTTTTTCAACCAGGTTTCTGCATCCCACCTCAGAAGGATCAATAAAAGGTCTCTGCCCTGCTGCTTTTGACTCCTTGGAAGCGGCATCTTTCA
The DNA here is from genome assembly GCA_015052645.1 of Benitochromis conjunctus. Classification (NCBI taxonomy): domain Eukaryota; kingdom Metazoa; phylum Chordata; class Actinopteri; order Cichliformes; family Cichlidae; genus Benitochromis; species Benitochromis conjunctus. The sequence goes on along the minus strand of VOQK01043021.1, from coordinate 29,053 downwards.
GTATTTCACTCTTGTGCTCTCTTGTCCCGTAGGGGAGAGCTCAATGAGTTGTACAATACAGCTCTGCTAGACAGACCACAATGTCAGGCCTTAGAGAGGAGTGCTGGACAGAGTGCGCTTGCTGAGCTCACCTGGACTAATACCAGCGAGGCAGGAGGATTTCCTTTTGTATCTGTATTGTGTGATTGCTTCATTGTCAGCTAAAGTGGATTTTATTTCCTTGGAGTGGGTGATGTCGGTCTTGCCAAGCGGTTTCCAGACAACTGTAAGCTTAAAGATTATGTATGTAATCTCTGATCATACTGTATTATAGTTACAAGGAAATTACATTTTGTAATACATGCAATACATTTTGGCTTTGAATAGGAAGAAAATGTGAAGTGATTTGCTAACTGCATGGAGTCATCAAAACAAGAAAGGTTTATTTATTTGGGAACATTCAGTTCTTAGAAAATATCGCTGATATCGGCACTTCTGATTATGGCGGTCAAACTGACGTAGTCCCATGATTTGCCTGTTGTATGACAGGGGAGTTAGGGCATCAGTTCTAATCACTTATTGGATTAGAAAGAAAATTACATGATAAGACAACTTTAGAGGACTATAGTCACAATGTCTGCATCTGAGTGTAAATATTTCTAGCTTTTTGTAGGTATATAAGATGTGTAAAATAATTTGTGCAGTCAGTTGACATTTTGGATTTCCATTAGCTGAGAAACACAGGCTGTGTGTAAAAGGTGGGCACCGATTTATGGACCATAACTTTGAAGCTTAGGTGATCATATATGGACAAGGGTAATCATCTTAGTTATCAGATAGAGCTAGCTTAGTTTGAAAGATCGATTGTATGGATGACAGACACAAATACCTCTTTTATGACCCCTTGGTTTGTTAGATACTGACGTTCTTATTTAAGATGTTCTCTGTTTGGTTCATAGTTTGTTTATTCCTAGATTTTCATCTATCTTAGGCTTTAGATTCTTAGTCACCGTTAGTATTAGAGTTATTTATTTTTGCTTATTGTTAAGTTCATTCAAGTGACCCCCACCCCCCTGCACTCACAGACCTACACCAGCACCATGTTAATGTCGCTGATTACGATTACCTATGTTTTGTTACCCTCCCGTGTCCACTTCCCTGATTACCCTCTCGTGTGTAAACGGTGCCGTCTTCCCCTCTCGCTGTGTCTCAGCGTCTATTTATTGAATAAAGAGAATTTAGTTTGCATTTTCACTCCGGACTCTCTCTTTGGTCTGAATGAGTCTACATTTAATAATTTTAAGATTCACTCACAGAAAGAAATCAACTTCTCAGATGGTCTGTTGCTAACTGCAGAACACATAACTGCATTAAAATCTTCTAAAAGGCACAAAAACAATATAGACTCAAATTCGCTGAGGTAGTATTTGGCAGACAGCTAGTGCCAGTAACCACTTTGGCTGACATCCACTGAGGTCGACCAAATTATGTAACTTTGTAGAAAACATGTTTATTTCTGTTGCTGTCGGTCATTTTCACATGGGAGTATAGAGGGATTAACTTGCTTTGTGCGACTAGCCTCGAGTAGCCACTCACAATTTTTTGCATGTCCACTTCAGCCCTACAGGTTGCAAAACAGTGTTGTGAAGTTCATAATTGATAGGTTCATCCTCTCGAGAGTTATAGGGTAAATAAATTGATCATTTAAGGGCTTCTAGCCTTGGAGCTAGTGTAGCACAAGATTTTCAAGAGCTTCACCCGTTCAAGAACTTTCTTGAAATTGTTAAAAAACTATAAGACTATTTCACGGTGCCAACTTAAAATTTAGCCAAGTCCACTTCAAACCTTTACTTATATGCTTTGTGCGTCCTCACACATGCTGGTTTCAGTACACACTGGCCTTTCTGTGCCAGTGATAATTTAACGCAGTGAGGATGGGTCAAATGATATACTACTGCTTTCTTTTCCTGTTAAGTGTATTCATCTCAGCTCACAGGGATTAAATATTTGACTATGGAAGTCTGTTAGTTTCAGTTGTTCTGTCTGCTTGATTTGTATTCTGGTGTGAACTTTATCAGCCTGAATATGGACAGAAGTCCATAACTAGCAGCTCTGCGCTGCCGCTTACTGCTCGTTCTGTAACTCTGAAGTGTCTGCAGCAGTGTTGCATTTCTTTATGTGACATTTCAAGACCAGTATTGTAAGCTGGTGTACTACTCTCTATTGCATTAGGACGTGTATTCATTTTCAATCTGCACCTTAAAAAATCATTTAAAATTTAAGTTAAAACCCTCTAGCTTTGTTTTTTTTAATTAATTTTTTGTGTTTTGTGTGTCTGTCATTATTGGGTTCCTCCATTAAAAATTGCAATTAGTTTGAACTAATTTTTGCACATTTCCTTATCTAAATATGACTATCTTGTACTTTTTTCATTTTCATGAGAATCCCAAAGATGGTGGTGGAAAGTATAGGCAGTGAGACGAGGCTGTGCTCATCATTAGTGCCTTAGCTGCCTCATTTGCATTACAAGCTAGCAAATGAGTCCTCAGACTTGTTGCTGCTGCAGTGTGAGGGACTCTTTAAACTACTTCTACATGCCTCTCAGATACTTCAGTTTCTTGGTTATTAACCTTGTTCTTTGCTTTCATAAATATTGACAGTCCTGCTCCAGTTTTATTTCTGATCTTTGCTTGCTGATGGGTCAACAGGACATCAATACTCTGCTTGACCGTTATTTAAACTGCTTACAATGATCTGCTGTTCACATAGATTGTAGAATATCATTACAATAAATAAATCGACAGCCTGTGAGTCTGATGAAGGCACGCAGTCCCATAAAAACATCCTCAGTGCTGCCTTGGGAAGACCACAAAACCCTAAAATATCCTGTACAGCATGACTGTTTTGAGGCATCATTTGAAGCTAAACTTCAATGCTTTTTGCTGTTAAAGGCGACCACGGGGAATCCCTTCCTCAGATGAAACCAGGTGCTGTTGCACAAAGCTCTCTTTTCTTCATACCTGATTGTGGTGGCTGTGATAAAGAATGGATGGTTCTGCCTAAAACTATTGTTCTCCATCCAAGTGAGCTGGTAAATCTGTCAATACAGAGTGAGTCATAGTTTAACAAAAATGCGTCTGAAGAAACAAGATTGTCAGAGCAAGCGCTAAGGGTTTTCAGAAGTACATGAACCCTGACCTCCAGCATCTGTGCAGTAAAAATTCTCTTTCTGATGACCGATGGATGGAAAATATGTTGCCTGTGAATGTAACCAGGCAGCAAGTGGTTTTCCTCCATATCAAAGATGCATTTCCATTTTCTAAACAGCTAGGTGTGGACTTAACTGTGTGTAAATTGAACTGGATTTTCGCCTTTGGCTGTGTGCCAGTTAGATATATTTCAGGCCTCTAATCAAGAGAAAATTGCTCAATGGGATATTGGTGAATGGCTGAAATTAGGTTGAATTAAAGTCTTTTGTAGCTTGAAAAGGCAACTGTTTAACCTTTCATCTAAATTTAGACTAAAAGGACGTCTTTTTAAAGGCTATGACTGGATGAACAAATTTACTCTGGAAAACAACAGCTGTGGATGTTTGGTGTGTGGGGGTGGTGTGTATATGATGTGGCTTACAATTTTCAGGGTGACTGAGTGGGTCAGTTTTTACCAAAATGGTTCACGTGACAAACAGTTTGAATTAGTGGCTCCTGTTAAGTTCTACTGCATTTTATAAGCTTGGAGTACATTTTAAAGTTTCAGTTTGAGAGTTATCGCAGAGCTCAGAGGTGTATTTTGCAACTGTACGCTAACTGAGTAAATATACTTGCCACCACTTCTCAAAAGTAAACTTGAACATACGGAGGGGGACACGCCTGCAGCACTTTGCTCATCTCAACTCGATTAGCATTTGTTCTCATCCCACCAGGTAGAAGTCTGAGTGTTACCGAGCAGAGCAGCAGAACAAAAATCCCACACAGGGCTCCGAAGAATATATCGGGGAGCTACATCATCGCATCATTTCCAAGAACCGATGCAGTGATTTTCAAAGGTTTGCCTCCCTGCAGGTTCTTATCTTTCTGTGTGTGTTCTGACTCACGTTGTCTCTGCAAGTTTCTGTTTAATTGTTTTAGCTTTAAATCTGCAGTTTATATTAGTCACCCACAAACTAGATCTGTCTGCAGAAAGTACTTTATAGAGATTGCCGATCACGAGAGATTACAAACTCTGAATTCTGCCTGTTTATTATTTATTTAGTTTTTACAGGGAGAGTGGGTTGCTCCTGGACTTCTGTCTAAAAGTGAAACCATTTTTAGCTAAGAAATTTGACTTCGCACGCTACTTTAAAAAAAATATCTCATCAAATGTATGCCAAAGAGGGATTGGGAATATTGCCCCATCCTGTAGGCGGGTAAACTGAGAGATAAAAATATATCCAGTATATGTATACAAAATGAAGCAAAATTAAAGACACTTGGCTGCGGCTTTGGAGGCATCTTAGCGAGTCTGCAGTTGGAGCCTGATTGCTGCACAAATGTTGCTCTGCAGATTCCCATTATCGCTTATGTAAACCTCTTCATTTAACAGAGTGGGATTAGAGAATTGTGTAATATGGCGTATGTTTTAGATTGACGTAACCAAGGGATTTCTTCTACTTAGCGACATAGTCCAGCTCTTGGAAGCTCTCTCAATAAAAACAATAAAATCTACACGTACAATACCGTAAAACAGCCACATCAGCAAAAATAAATATTCATGTCAAGTACATGGTACAGCGTACAGGCGTAGACCTCAAATCTGGCAGCACATCTCTAGCTGTATGAATTAGTAGAGAAATGAAGTTCTTTCATCTTCTAATTTACCCACCCGGCTCTCTCAAAGTCGGACGCTTCTCACAGAGAGACTCTCCGTGCAGATGAAGACCACTTGGTGATGTGGTGAGCTTCAAGATATAACTTGGGCACGCAGCGCATATCAACCAGCTGATATTGCCTTCAAAGCAAATCAGACTTTGGTTTTATCCTTGTGCTCCGATGAGGGAGAAGCGGTTGATTGTTAGAATATGAGGTGTGATAAATAAAGAGCGCTGCTTGGGTGAATAATACATGAATCCTCACTCAGCAGGGTAAAAGTACCGGATCGACTCTTCACTGACCAAATGTGCTTCATCTCGATAAACTGACAGCTTCTCTGCTGCTGTATGTTTAATATTCCTGGAGTACCTTCCTTCTTTGACTGTTGCACTGTGTTTACTCCCAGTTCGTGTCCCAAGTTCCCCACAAACGTCCTGAGGAAGAAAACTAGCAGCAGATGGCCTGCTGACAGCAACAGCATTTTGTGAATAAGGAAATCTTTTCCCATACCAAAACATGCCACAGAGTCTGTGTGAAAATGAGTCTGGCCTCAGCAGTTTTCCTGCTTTGCTCCTTTTGTTATGTCACTGATTTCTCGTCTGAACTACCAATCAGAAAGCCGTCTGTCCCTGACTTCAGTGTAGAATAACTGCAGCAACAATACCCAGCAGGCAGTGTTTCCAATTGTGGATAGGAAAAATATGCTGGTATGTCAATTTCAATATGTTTAGGCATATAAAAAAAATAATAAGCAAGTTCAGTAACTGTGGTTCTTTGAATGATGGTTGCCTCATAGATGAATTACATCAGCCATTAACCAGCAGCAGTTTATTAAAAATGGGTATAATCTCTGTTTGATTGTATAGTAGTCTGCAGGAAAACAATGAGTTCCCACTTGATTTGTGCCTTAGTAAATATTCATGGTCTCACAACATTATTCATTTTGTAAATTATGGTCACATTTAGCAAAATTAAATGGAACTCTCTAACATGCCCATACCCATACATATTTGCTCAGTTAAAGTCTGACTTATGAAGATTATAAGCACGTTTTTGTCTAAAAACTAAAAATGTACACAGCATAGTGATTTTATAAAATTAAACAATCAAGATGTGATTGAAGCGCAGACTTTCCGCTTTAAACATAAGAAAGGCTGACAAAAGTCAAATAGCCATTTTTATGCACGGTCTCTCACTGAACACGGTTTCCTCCCTTGAGATCCTCTGCCTGCGCTTTGCTGCAGCCACTTTCGGCTGCTGCTTGTTTGTGGAGCTCTCTGCCCTCAGTGCTGTCTTCTGTAACTGAAAAGCATGCTCTGCTGGGCTGAGATCAGGTGACTGACTTGGCTATTGAAGAATATCCTATTTCCTTGCCTTGAGAAACTCTTGGGTTGCTTTTGCAGTATGCTCTGGGTCATTTTTCATTTGCATCATGCACACAATCACATCTGTAACGTCTGGTTTTAAAAACTGAAATGGTGAAGATCAAAATGACAAATTCATGTATTCCATAAACCAGTGGATGACCTCGGGGTTTCTAAAGTGTCTGCCACTCAATGTAATGCTGTCGTAAATTAACAGTATTTTTTTCTTTGTTTATGTAATGGTTAATCTAATCCACGAGCAAGCTCTTCAATTAAGTTTATAATTGTAAAATATAGTTATCGTTGTTATCCATTAATTTTCAAATTTAATGTTTTATGAAAAAAAACATTTTTTGATTGAGATGCTAATTTAGTGATTGAACAGAAAAACAAATTTTACTGGACGACTGTTGTGCTTCATTAATTTCTGACTTCTCAGTGAAGTCGGTCCAGATTTGGTTATAAAGAAAAAAACTGAATTCAGTTTATTTGCCTAATAAATAACAAATTTAAAAATATATATATATTTTTTAAAGTTCTGACATGTCTAATATATTTATGTTTTGTGACAAGTGGTCAAATAAATGTATATCCATCTTTTATACAGACTCATTGGCATTAACCAACCTAAATGCTCTCGATGGTTATCACCCAAGCTCATCAACCTAATTTAGAAAGGACTGTTATATGCAATGATAATCATGTTCTCTAATAGTTTCTTTGGAGATATTGAGAAGCATTAGTTTGTAGCCTTGGTGATACTAGCTGCATACAGTAACTTTCTGAATGGAGAAAAAGGCGGTTACTGCTGATGTCATTAACAAGTGCTTTTAAAGGTCACACAAGTAAATTAAACTACATGGAAACCTGTCAAACACAAAGAGCAAGGACCTGTGATGAAAAGAGGCAGTGAAATGTGGTTACATGCCGTTCATTGTAAAGGCGACTTTTTCTACCAACGAGCTACGTGATAGAAAACGGAATTCTTGCAGTCTGTTCAAAGATTTAAGGTGCTTTGCAGTATAGCTCTGTTGTCAAACGTCATTTTATCAGCTTCCATCAAAGTCATCTCCCCCCACTCTCCTCTCCACTAGACCCCCACCTCTCCCTCCACTGTGCCTGTAGAGATTGCGGTTTCTCTGGAAAAGCTCCATTTGTATAGACCTGAGTGCGGTTTGATCGGATCCTGCTGGCTCTAATGAGTCGGCAAGACCTCAGTAAGCTGGCCCTTGATCCCCTGAGAGATGCATTTACACACAATACCAAATAAGGTCCAAAAGTAGCGTGATGATGCCATGCTGCTGTTTGACAGAGGTTTCAGGTTATTTTGTAGGTTTCAGTCTCACTTTTATTCACCTCTCGCCGCAGCTTTTTTGCGTTGGTAAACAAAAATGCTGAATGCTATGCTTGCAAAGAAATCCAGCTATCAAAACGTACTAAATAAATAACAAGCTGTAGATGGTATTAAAAACCCATTTTGGCTGCATTTTAAGAAGAGGCCCGTTAAAGGCCAGGATGGAGACATGAAAAGATTTCCTCAGTCTCTCTGAAGACGGATTGTTTATATACCGTGTTCTCTAAACCGCCTCAATGACCTTTATGTTTGCTTTGACTCAGGAATTGAAGTATTAGGTGAAGGGCCTACATTAAATCCTCTGGTATTCTAGCAAGCATGCTTATTCAGATGTACAACCAAACCTCATAACATAGTTGTCTCACTTTGGAAGGCTTGCTGGTACGGGCTGTGTAAAACCTCCTACAGGCTGTATGACATTTAAAATCAAAGCAAACTCACTTGGCAGCAGCAAACCAGGGCTCTTCTTTGTTTGATTGTTAGAACGTTAGATTGATTGCTTGGAAAAGTAAGTAATTTTATTCCATTGTAATGCATATTCAATGGAGGGCCACACTGACACTGATTGTTTAGATATTTCATAATGCCGTAGATTTGATTTATGACCATTTTAGATGAAACTGAAATTTTTGTACTTTTGTAACAAATTCACTGTTAATAATTGCTGTTTACACTACTGGTGTAAGCATGTCACACTGACATACTGATGTCACGTCATCCAAGACGATGCTGTTCACATAGGCCAGAGACCTGTTGGCAACCAGCTGGCACCTGCCGGTCGCTAGGGACAAAAGTGTATTCACTGACTGGTGAGTGTTTGCTTACAGTTGCTATTGTCTAAATCCATTGTTAAAGCAATTGCTATAGACTGGTTCTTTGGTGTGTTCAAGTATGCATAGTTATAATATATATCTGAACTACAGGGTTGCTGCTTTTTATTTATGGATTTTTCTGACTGGAAAGGAAAAAAAACATCCATCCATCCTCTTACGCTTATCCGGGACGGGGTTGCGGGGGCAAAAAAGCCCATAATTTATCCAAATTGAGCACTTTGAAGACACTGGAAAATCTTAGTCACTAAGTATTAGAGAGGTGTCCTCACCACCAGGTAAAAAAATTCAGTAAAAAATAGAAGAAAAGAAAACCATGGCTGTCAAGTCAGCATAATTTTACTGTATCTGCACTTTTATCTGCATTCAGAACGTGTGTGTGTGTGTGTGTGTGTGTGTGTGTGTGTGTACCTGTTTAGACATCTTTGTGGGGACCAAACATAGGAACGTTCCCATACTTGTGGGAACCAACAGTCACTTATGAGGACAAAAGTGCCTGTCCTCATGGGTTTGAAGGCATTTTTGAGACTGAAAATGTGGTTTTAGTGTCAGGGTTACAATTCGGTTATGGTTAGGGTAAGGCTACGGTTTAGGGTTAGGGTAAGCAGCCAGGGAAAGCATTATGTGAAATATAATGGAAATATAATGTAAATACAAATAAACAAATGGCACTGACAGCTATGAAATAAGTGATCCCTTTCACCATACCCTTTTCAAGTACTTCGGCATCTTTATTATAGTTATTGCACAAAGACTTTGAATGCAACTTTAAGGTTCTTCAAACTGCTGCTGCTGTTTTACTCTAGTTGGGCTCATTAGCTTAGTAACCTTTACTCTGTACTGTTAACTACAGTGCCAAGAGGGAAAGCAGAAGGGGGATACTGCTGTAACACCTGCACGGGCCATGTGCATAACATTTAGAGTACTGTTACACTGAGACCTGGGCACAGCTATATGTTGTTGTTGGTTGGGTATTTACATTAACTTGGCATTTAAGTGGCTGCAACCATCACACACAAACACAGGCACTGTCATTACAAAAGTCCCGTTAGTGGGCAAATTCTGAACTTTAAAAAGAGTTTTGGGAGTTCAGATCTGGGATTTAAGACTAATGCTCCCAATTTCGGGGGGGCAGCCCTACAATTTCTCCTTCCTTTGCTCTTAGTGCACATTTAACTCATTTACTTTTCCAATAAAGAATAATTAGTGAATAACTGTTTTCCTCCCACAGTCCAAAGAGGTGCCCTTTCCAACCTTAAGTTGTACTTTTAATAACTTGCTAAAAAAAAACTACTCCTGCTATAACAGCTGATTTATATTTGAGGCCATTTTTAAAGAAATGCCTTTAACTATAATTCATTAGACTTGAATGGAATGCTAAACCTTTTTTTAAATTGCTAATTCTATTGAAACCATGCCAGCAATTTAACCTTTTTATTTGTGATCTTTTGGATTTATAATGGCAGCCTTTCCTGGAAGTAAAACTTTACCTGACAGCCTGGAAAAGGTCTTCTGTTTACATCCATGTAGCAAGTAGTAAATGATTTCCTTAAAACGAGTAAAGCTTACGGTGCAAAAACCGCACTATAAAGTGGTACCGACGTGACAGAAGATGCATGGAGGGAGGCAGGGGATGGGGTGTAACTCTGAGAACAAATACTATCTTCTAGCATCGAGGCAGTCTCTCTTCAATCAGGAACATGAAAAAAAACCCAAGTGGCGTTTCACATTGTGCAGCTGACTCGTCTTGCTTGAATGCACTCCATGATGGAGCCCAGCCTCTAAATGCTTTTGCAGGGTTTGTGTGTGTGAATGTCTCGGGCTGTGGCATTGTCTTGCTTTTATTGCCGCTCTTGCTGTGTTTATTTCATGGTTTTTTTATCAATGAATCTCCCAGCCTGTGTTTTCTGTCATTACTAGTGCACAGTTTATGGCTGATATGCTCTGGGTGGGTTGATTTTTCAAGCAGAAACTACACATTCTAAAACTATAGCCAATCTGCTCTTGGGTGGGCCTCACAGAGTTTTGAGGTGTTGTGGCATTTTAGCTTTTTTCTGTGATTGATCTCAAGGTAGTAAGACAGTGAACACTATGAGAGGGAGACAGCAGAGCACAGGGAGGAGGAGGAGGCCATGCGGTGTGGTTGATGCCTGAACAGGCTCGGTATGTCGTGTTTGCATCCCCGCAGGCATCAGGATGCAGTCGGAGTTCAAAAACACGACCTGTACTTTATTCTAGAAGTCTGACCACAGATCATTTTAAGGGTCAGTTAATGTCTCAGAGGTCTGACGTCACATAGCCTGAAGCTACGTTTAACCCTCAAAGGCACTGCATGAATAATGGCCAGTGCTTTATAAAGCACATATTCTCTACGTTTCACATTTTGATTATGTAGATGTGAGACTTGGGTGGTTCCACGACGACTGGAGGGATTGGCATACACTTGCATTTGTTTTTTCCTGGAATAATTCCTGTGTGTTTGGGTAATGCCCAGGATTTCCCTCAAGCAACACAAGTTTTCATTGATCAAGTAAAATATGTCACAAACTGCTGATAGATTAACGCACAATTATACATCCATCCCCCACAACATTAAAGCTATTTGCCTTATATTGTGTGTAGCTCTGATGGATCGTGGTGTGTGATCTAGTGGACCCTGCAGGTTACGGAGAGGTTCATTTAGTTTTGTGAAAAAGTTTGGGTAAGCAATACATGTGGTGAAGAGCAACTAGGATGAGGGATAGTCTGGTTTCTATTCAGATTACACAGCCGGCATGGTAATGTGAAGACACACGTCCTATGAATGAACTGATTTTCCCACTGAGTACACATAGTACATATAAATGGGATCTCAAGTTTGATTTTAGGGGTTTCATCCTATTTCCATTATTTCCACCCAGCTTTGGGGTTCAGAAATGATTCATCCATAGATCTGCATCTCTTTTTAAGCCACATGTGCGTGTTGGCTTCTGTAAACTTGAGGAGTCAATCAAAAACGCACGATAGTGCCTCAATATGTGGGACGTGGGAAGGAAGGGATAAACATGCTGTGCAGTCCCGTGTAAATTTTGACACCCGGTTGGCCTTTCTGAACATCAGAGCCGGTGGTTTCCAAGCAGAATATTACATCGTAGCAAGATGATCATTCACTCCACCTGTCAGAGGTTTCAAAAGAAAATTCAAGTAAATTCACACAACAAGAGAGACAGCGTATTGGGAGCACTGGGACATTTCCCAGTGGGAACTTTGACGAGTGATATTATGTCAAACAGGAGTGAGTTGGCAGCTTTGTCAGTATGTGAATGATGTTCCCGCCACAGCGTTCTTGGTGGACCACAAAAAAAAGAAAACGCACCGAGATGTGCACATGCAGCCTCTCTCTGTCTCTCTCTGCCTCTTGGCAAAAGAGTATTTTCCACATAAATTCTGAAATAATAATAAAAAAATCCCACAAAATGCTAAAGAAATAAACCAATTTGTACTGCTGTAATTTGCTGTAATTTTGTTTTACTGAGTGTGTGAATCTTTTCTGACACTTTGTGCTTGGATTTAAAAATACGGATTTTATAGTTTCTATCTGATCTGTGTCTCATTCTCTGTGTCAGTGTCTTGCCTTGTAAATCTCTGAGCTGAGTCTTAACAAGCGGTAACCCAAAACCAACCCTATCCTAATACTTTGGGGGAAAATCAAAGTGTACTTTTACAATGTCAGTTAGAATAAATGTTTCACTGTTCCCTGATTCCCAAGAACAATTTAATAAATGCAAAAATGACATTTTCTGATAGCCTAGGTTTAGGCTTATGGGGTGTGGACATCCGTGATCCTGGCTGGTTTTTGTTTGTTTGTTTTTTTTAACCGTGTGGACTTGGACTTGCGGGAAAGACACATTGCCAACCAAATATGCATGCACAACAGGTGGCAGACTTTATAAATGTATAACCGGAGGTAATACTCGGCCGTCAGGTCTCCAGCCTTCCGTGTCCACATCTGCAGTGGAGTGTCATCAAGGCACTCGACCTCAGAGAGTTGAAAAGCTATAAGGTATTGGCAATAACATTGATATCACATTACTTACACATAGTATTGTAAATAACTGCCTTCATTTATAGTTTAATGTATTTGAATAGTCAAAAAAGAAACTACACAAAGTAGAAGCAAAGTAAAAAGAACATACCCAAAACCCAAAGATGAATCTGGCTGATATCACTTTTATTCTTTTCCTCCAAAATGTTCTATAGCGGACGTCATAAACTTAATTAAACTAGCTGCAATAGGGATTCAGAGAAATTCTGATACAGTGACAGCCCTCATCAACACACAGTGAACAGAGTTGGCCTCACCCTCTGGGTCACATTTCTATATGTAGTACTTCCAGGACCTGGAACTTCTGCTTACTGTATACTGACTAAATAAATAACTGGCAGCTTTATTCCTGTCATAATAATTAAATAATAAGCATTGTCACTAGAGTCTCGGTGAACACACTCAGACTGACAGACCAAAATGTTCTTATGAATGAGTGTACAGTCGTTAATGATTTAATCAACAGCTGAATTTATGTAGGAGCTCACACTGCTTGGATCTCAGTGGATATTTGTTCTTGGCTGGTGAAGGACTTCAAGAGATTTAATAAAAAGGCAATGAGCAGAGTCTGTTCCCTTCCCTTGTTGTATTCAGCGCTTGCCCCGAGGCACAAGCTTAGTAGCTGCCAAACCAGCAAATTACAAATCACTGCTTTCACGTGAAATCCTTGCAGCTCAGAGAACCTCTACCGCTCAGAAGCCTATACTTTAGATTATAGCGAGAACACTTCAAAAGCAGACACATGCACAGACACAAATTTGCTTTCCTGTGATCCCAGCAAATAGAAGTCATTATCAGACAGCCGTCACAAGGAAGAGTATGAGGATGAGAGTGAAGCTAGTGCTTCTACAAAGAGTTGAATGTGACTGCCAAAATAAAAAACACAGAGAAACCCATAAATGCTATCACGTTTTGAGCTTTGAATCTTCACCACATATACAGTGTATGCAGTAGTGCACATAATTTCATACACACTACCCGTCACACATCACAAGGTTTTAAATAAAGTTCAGTGAGTTTGAACGATGATTCACCATGTGACACGTGGCAGCACTTCTGCTATAACTTTGTTCGTATTTAACTTCAAGGGCCAAATTGCATTATATTTCTTTACGTCAATATACGGGACGCAAGTAGGGGTGACATGGGCCGCAAATGGCCCCCGGGCCGAGAGTTTGAGACTCCTGTTCTTGAAGAAAGTCTTGCCACCTGACGGCCATGATGGAAAATGCCTCCAGGTAGTTATTCGTGCAGTTACTTTGAAGCTCCTACCTAAATGTGAGTGAATAATCACTTCATCTTTGATGGTCACTGGAATTACATGTATAGAATCACCAACAAGTCAAATCTTATCAAAAAAATGCTTAAAAGATTTGATGACTTGGCCCCAAAATATGATAACTACTGCGCATGTGGAACTTCTTTAATGTTCTCATTAAGAGTGCACGAACAATGTCCAGCACAAATTCCATGCTAATTCATGTTGCAGTCAGACAAGAAAGAGAACAAGCACACTTACCTACATCCTTATCCTACAGTAACAAGTCGATATACCTTCTGTGACATAATTCAGACAGTCGTGAACCTCTACTGTGTGCGTGGGCCAATGCTACCAAACATATGAATCAATGACTGGTTTGCTCGTTGTTCAGTGGCACATATCAGTTCTTTCAAAACAATAGAAAGCAGCACCCCAAATATATAACATCAGTTTACAAGCTTGGCAGCTTGACATGAATGACAAATGTGAGATATAATAATGGATTGCATTTCTATAGCGCTTTTTCCGAGACCCTCAAAGCGCTTTACAACTCCACTATTCATTCACACACTGGTGGAGGCAAGCTGCAGTTGTAGCCACAGCTGCCCTGACTGACAGGAGCGAGGCTGCCATATCGCGCCATCGGCCCCTCTGGACATCACCAGTAGGCAGTAGGTGAAGTGTCTTGCCCAAGGACACAACGACCGAGACTGTCCGAGCCGGGGCTCGAACCGGCAACCTTCCGATTACAAGACGAACTGCCAACTCTTGAGCCACGATCGCCCCACGCTCAATAATAAAACATAACTGTAATGTAATGTACCAGTTTATTCAACTGTTTAGTTTATTCAAGCTCTACCAGTTTAGAGCTTGAATAAACTAGACTTCTCTAGGTTGGCAATTCCAGTTTTGCAAACGTAAAGAAGTTCAGCTGCTTTCTGTTTTTAAGCTCTCAAGACTACCACGACCTGGATAACTGGGTACCACCACACACATGGCAGTTCATCCATTGGTTATTAAGAGAATTCACTCAGACCTAGAAATGTAAATGTCAGGATAAATCATCTGATTACCATTCACCAACCCCTTGGTAGCAGCTTCCCCAAGCCCTGACACGCCATAAAAATTGCTCAGGAAAGGTTTGAGGAAGACAGCAAAGAGCCAAAGGTGTGCACCCGATACACGAACTCCCCAGAACACAATCTCATCGTGGGGCTACATCTCTTGAGACTACAAGCCTCAGAAGTGAACGGATAGGCTGCCAGTGTGTTAGTGCCAGACACCGGTGCCACAAAAAAATTGCCAGAGGTCTCTTATCCCTGCCTCAGTGAGTCAGAAGTCTTTTGACAGCATGAGGGGGGCCTGCACAGTATTTGGCTCTGATCAGTTTAAAAACATCAAACTTTTTTGTGTGCCACTAGAAAGTAGACTGTGCTGCAGCTTTTAGAGATACCCACTTTATTTGTGTAACTTGTGTAAAGTTGGCAATTGTGATGATAGAAAAGAAAAGCAATTAAAGTGACCAGTAATCTCTGAACAGATCAATGAGAAGACATATTGATTTATGATTTGGAGAAATGGCAACCCATTCTGAAGCACACTTTATTTTGTGACTTTTAAACAGATTAGCTGTTGAAGGCTCCTCAAGATGAGCCTTCAAGATGAGCTCCTCAGTAAAGTGAAGTCCTGCCTGGCCTGGTTCAGTTGTTACTTTGTCTCCTGCAGGCTGTACAAACTGCAGCAGCTCAACTTTTGACAGGAAAGAAATAGCATGTTCACATCACACCTGTGCTCACCTCCCTACACTGGCTTCTAGTCCATTTCAGAATCTAGACAGTGGGAAGGAAAAACTGCCTTTTAACAGGAAGAAACCTCTGGCAGAACCAGGCTCAGGGAGGGGCGGCTATCTGCCCAGACCAGTTGGGGATGAGAGGAGCAAGACAGGAAAAAATATATACTTTGGAAGAGAGACAGAGATTAACAATAACTAATAATTAAATATGGGACAAAAAGGCTCTCTCTTTCCAGTCCCTGTCAGTACTCATGCTGGATCAAATAGAGGCTTTTAGGAAGTCCCAATAATAATGAATTATAATAGTTGAGTCTAGAAGTAATAAATGCATGTTTGTCGGCTTTACACTGAGGCGTAATGTTTCTCATTTTAGAGATATTGTGCAAAAGCTGAGGCGACCGAGCCCTTCTGGTGGCGTCCCTTAAGATTTGGAACAACCTACCCTTTCACATGAGAGCTTCGCAGTCACTCAATCATTTTAAATCCCTGTTAAAAAAAACCCCCAAACAATTCATGCTTGCCAGCTTTCAGTGTTGATGGAGCAGGATATCCTGGCTTTTATTGTGAAAGCAGAGTCGTATTTACTTCTATTATTGTTTCATTTGAGTTTGTTAAATCAAGGTTTATGTTTTATTGTTGACTTAGCAATTGTTAATTTCAGATATTGTTTCAAATGCAATCTAGAAATAATCTTTGACTTGATTTTCCAGTGCTGATGCCAGATACTCGAAATGCAATGAAATTTGTGTAAACATGTCACTGAAACCTTGTAAATTACGTCGCACAAATGCAGCTTCACTTCAGGAAGGGAGGCCATTGTATCCACCGCTGCCCTCTGCGGTACGTGCTGTCAGAGATCGTATCTTGCGGCTGACGGTATCTGTTTAGTGGAGATTCAATAAGGTGTGGCAGTGACGGCTTCATCTTCACTCCGTAGACTCGGTGAGAGGCACCACGAGTCAAACAGCACACTGCTCGCCTGCTCTCACAAATGTACAAAATGGATCCAGAGGATAAAGCAATTAGAGGTTATTTTTTCTCTCTTCCTGGCTGTCTCTCATTTGCTCTCTTGTTCAGAGTGAAAGAATAATCTTTTCTTTGTGCAATCCCCTCGTGATTTCTAGCTTTCTGGAAGATGAATTGTGCTAATAATTGGAATGGAAGTGCTGAAAATTCTAATGAGCCTCTGCA
>VOQK01043021.1:0-12331 GCA_015052645.1 Benitochromis conjunctus | reverse complement strand
TTTTGTTTTGTTTTTTTTTTTTTTTTTTTTTTTTTTTTTTTTTTTACATTAAGCCTGACCGGTCATTTTCAATTAATCCTGAGACTCACTGTAATTGGCTTCCAAACCCAGATTTTAAAAGTAAGAAAATATATTATTTATTTGCTTTTCTCCCACCCTTCTTACTTACTTACTGCCAATAAAAAAGGCCTCTTGTGACTTAATTTATTACAAGTGAGGTGAAGAAGCATTAGTAATCGTGAGTCATGTCCCCATCTTTTCACCCCAACAGCTCTGCTGTCACTGTGCAGTCACCAGCCACTAGATTTTTAGGGCTAACATTCAATGTGAACTCAGGAGATTACCTGACTGACTTTTTTTTCTGAGGTTTTCTGAGAAGACATGAAATTAAGACGGAAAACCAGACAGCACCCTTACTTCCTTGCCGGAAAATCTGCAAAATGTTTACTTCTGCAAACATGGGTAGAATCTGTGAAACCCATTCATTTTTCTTTGGAAGAGCCCTACATCAACAGTGCATTAAAAATAAACCCAAAAGCAAGCAATTAGATTCCATATGGAATAAATTTTTATTGCAGACAACACACGTGAAGAAGAAAATAGAATTCAGTAGGTGTATCTATGGAGAAAATCTAGCACAGCCCTGCAGAAACACTCAGCAGGCATTTTCCTGCTGGCTCATACAACACAGTGTCTGACCACAGACTCCTGCTGGCTAACATAATGTAATCCGTCTGTCTCCTCCTCTCTGCACACTCAAACCTCTTTATCCCCCTCTATTTAATCAGAAAACAACTAAAACAACAGCCTCCCTTTATTTTTCACATCCCCGCACACACGGTATGCACGCTCACACACCTGCTTCTCTTTCTTATACCTCAGGTTAAGGATCACAGTGGATGGTTCCCAGTATAAAATCTAATCTGGTGGTTGGTATAGCAACAGGATGACAAGGTGTTTAAAATAAATTCTGTTCTTAGCCATCTTTGGTACCAGATGAAGCTTTTTTTTTAAGTCACATCATCAACAGGTGCCGTGCTCTGTGAGGAAAATGATGCCAGGCATCTTGCTGATCCTCAGACAGCAAAGGCAACTGAATCTTTGAGGGACACATCTGGACAGAGGTGGGTTTGTTTCCTGGACGGTGGATGCTGCTCCAAAGTTGTTTAACCACACAACCACCACATTAACCAAATGCCGTGTTGCGAAATGGGCTCCAATTTAATCAAATTAAAACAACAGAGAAAACAACATTAAAATGATTAAAAAAGTTAGTTTCAATAAAAAAAAATTAAATTCAATCAGCCAGGGGCTACATTCTGACATAATGGGAAAGCACAGTTTGGGGACTTACAATTATGATGTTAATTTATCATAATTGTGTCTACAGATCTTTAAAGACTTCCCTCATCTTGAAACATGTCGTGCCACTTGGAAGCCTTCTTGAAAGGCTTTAATTTCAGTTGTTACCAGGATAAAAACAAAAACAGTATGTATAGACCCCCACCTCACCCCACACCCACCACCTTTAAAATTATACTCCTACCATCATCTTTACTGTATGAGAAGTCTACAGATTTCAAGTCTGGGTCCTTTAAGTGCTTGACTCTATATTTTATTGTCTTTAGTTTAGCACGGCAGGATGCTAATACTAATTAGCCCCACTTACATTGTATCCTATCCATTAGGCTGATAGGAAATTTTCTTGCTTTCCAGCACCTCATTTTTATTTTAGGGAAACTCTCAGTTTCCCTGTATGTGCAGACCCATACAACAAAACACAACATTTTCAGTGGTCCAAACTGAAATAAGACTTTGACCTAGTGATGCTGCTAGATAAACGGTTAAAGGGGTAATCAGTGTGGTTGCAGTGCGTCCCAAGCAGAGCATGAATGTGAGTTTTCACAACAAGTCATCCAGATGTTATTTGATCCATCCATCCATCCATTTCCTTCCATGTATCCAATTCAGAGTCAGATGCCAGCTGTCACCGAGACCGGGTACACCCTAGAAAGGTCACCAGTCTGATAACTCATAGTTATAGACAACCATTGACACTCACATTCACACCTACAGTCAAAGTGGAATCACCGGTTAACCTAACCCCACTAACTGCATGTCTTTGGACTGTTTGAGAAAGCATGTGTTCAGAACCCACCTTATTTGATGTTTTACAAAATATCACAGCTGTTAACGGCACTAAAGGAAAGGTCCAAGTCATGACGATTAATCCAGTAGCTGATATGCTAATTCAGTTTGAACCAGTAGACTGGTCTAAAGACCAACAAACCTTCCAGTGTTACCAATGCTAAAGCCCCTTTGACAGGACTAAAACCCTGTAATTATGAAACAGACTGATTTGTCAAAACAACGTGCCACAAAAGTCATCATTTTATCACAATAAATCTTTATTGTGCTATGTGGTATACTACTTTGCCTCCTGACTGAAATGTTAAAGGTACAGAGAACACAGCCATCTCTCCGGGTTAGAAATTGAGATGATTAATGAACTCTGATTTCTCCAAAGGAAACCGTTTCAAGCCATCAGTGATGATATATTGCCACATCTGAGCACCTTCAAATTCTGGTACAATCAAGCGTCTTAAACTGTGAGCTGAGCAGTAGTTCATTGCCGGCCAGAGGATTCAGTACTGCTGTGCTGTCAGTTCTACAGTGATCATTACTATAGACAGCCATGAGGCCAGAGAGGCCTTTTAAACCTAACTGTATACTGTAAGCACTGACATTATCGTCATCAGTTCATCATGCTGTAAGTTATGTGTTGCTCTGTAACACATGCTGCACATGTGCTACAAGGCATGTGAGTGGTGTGATCGAATAGGCCTGTGAACAGAATAAAAGCTCTAAAACAAAGTGAAGAACTGTATTATCATGGACTTGTCTGGAAGTGTCTGGTGTCTAAAGAAATTTAAGGAAATATTATTGGTTCGCCCTGAAATGCCTCTTACCAAAGATCTGATCTGATGTTGTTTACAGTGAGAGGTTATTAGTGGCCGATAGACCTGTATCATCACTGTGTATAGTTTTTGGTCACACTTTACTTTATGGTATACTAATAAATGTTCCAACTTAAACTTTGTATTAACCCTTTAAAGCCTGAAGCATAAATTAATAGCCAGAAAATTCAATTTTTCTATTGATCCTACTGACAAATTAAAAAATAAAAAGAGATCAATTTAATATATCTGGCAAAGTTTATCTTGTGGGTAACTATGTTAGCCCAAGCGACAACCTCCAGAGCTAAAAACTGAAGCTAGTAAGGAAATGTTAGCATGTTAGCTCTGCTAGTGACTACTTGAAGCTGACTGAAAATACAAGCCATTTCGATTCAAAATCATGTTTACAGCCTGGCATAACAATTAGTTTCGGCCCCTATGGATAATTTCCTCTTTTATAACAACTCTGGTGGACGTGAAGCTTTATTTATCTCGTCATCCTGCACACTTGGGTTAGTGGTGTGGCCTCTTTAACTGACAAGTGTCCAGACACACTAAAATGTGGCTGATTAGTGTCTGCTAGCCTCACTTTCACTAATTAGAGTGACTGGACTAGAACTCTTTGTGGCGTTTTTGCTGTGTGTAATATGTTTTGTCATTCAAGTGTCAGCAGGACACTGAAAATAAATCCTCTCATTTATTCAGTTGATTTTTTTTTCATCTGCAGCTTCCAGGTTATGTGTTAACGCTACATTTAGAATTTGCAGATTATCTGTAATCACTGTAGCTACTGTGGAAAGAAAATAAGGAAAAATAAAAGGAAAAACCCCAAGTGACCACTTATTAAATGTTTTATTCGCACACTTTAGAGTTTATTAATTTAGCAACTGTCCTTTTCAACGAGTTGAAGTGCTTTGATTTATTTCTTTTTTTAACATTTTTTCTTTGCTGGTTGTTGCTTGTGATTTCAGTTTTCTGAGCAGATGAAAGCAGTGTAGGTTGGTACTGAGGCAGTGTTGGTATGGATGGATTGGAGGGCTAAGAGAACAGCATTTCTTCAGGGAATAGCTTGTGTGAGCATGCAAGCTTGGGGACAGGAACCAGATTCCCTCTTTCAGATTGTGGCAGTATGTACAAAGTAAAGTTCAATGATCGACAGTAAGAACAGGAGGTCAAGGACCAATCAAACGATCGCAGCAAAGGGTATTTCTATGCTTTAATTTGCCCAGAATCTCTTGCTGCTGTATAGTTTGTTTGTTTTTTAACAGGAAAGCACGACAGATGAAAAGATTTTATTTTTAAAAAAGGGGCCTTGAGGAGAAAACACAGCCTGATGTTTGGAGGTATGTGCTTTGCAGAATGTTTATAATATGTTGAAGGGAAAAAAATTCAAGATGTTTAGCCTTGATATTGACTGCGTTCATCTAATTGTTGAGTTAGAAGTCATTTACGTAGCTCCTGCTTTTGTTAAAAAGCGGGGGAGCAGGTCAGCTGGAAAATGAAACGCTAATTTTCAAAAGAAAATCAGCTTTTTTATCTGGTTTTATCTCAACAATTGATGCAGTCTTAGAAAGAAATCCTGCACTGACCAACAAGATAAGCTTACTTATTGTGACAACGATGGCAGGTAATCATTTTTTTGATTTATATATCAATATCTATATATATCTATATATATATAATTTATTAGTCAGCCCTTATTCACAAAATATAATCACTACTCTAATTATATTTTCAATAACTCATGAATGACTTTCTATCCTTGACATTTTAGTGCTGAATGTGCGTCATTCCATTTCCATTTGCTTCCAAGTCCCAATGTAGCAGCATTGCAGAAGATGCGTCCAATTATCTGCAGCTAAACTTAGATGGGCAAGGGCCAATCAAATAATCAGTGTGAAGAACTCTTGTCCACATTAATTTTGCCTGAGGATCACACCTGAGGGCTATTGCTTTTTCAACATGAGAGCCTCACTGAAGGGGCCCTGAGAGACGGAGTCATCCTGGTTGATGGGTTCTTTGAGGAGTGATGGAGAGATGTGGCTGGTCTGTCAGTATAGCACTTGTGGTGGTGTTTGTTTGCATTGTTTCAGTCAGTCAAATTATACATTTAGATCCTGACATTTTAGAGCCCATACTCCCATCAGTGGAGAGTACTGTTGGTCTAATAAGCCACAACATTTAAACCACAGATGGTAAGTGAACAGTGGCTCAGGAGGTAGAGTAGGCTTGATCCTATGACTGCAGTAAACACTTTCCTGACAAGCTAGTGGTGTCAATCACTAGTTTAGAGACTTACTGGAAACAACCTGGTGTTCATCTTTTGGTCCTTAGTAGAGTCATAAACAGAGCTAAACTTATGACTGACAAGTAGGTACTTTGGGCGCATGCAATGTGCCCTGTTTTGTCAGTCAGATTCATTGCTTGCTGGAAAGATTCACTTTCAAATTCTGCACAATACAAAGCGCTCACAATGGGACTTCAATAACGGATGAGTGATGTCACAGTGGCTATGTCCATCTTACATATAAATGGTCTGTAAAGGACAGCTTGAGGAACCCAGTAAAGAGCCTAAGTCATTATCATGGTCTCCAAATCCAGTTGCACATTAACAAGATGGGGTTGGGTAAGTTTGTATTCACAGAGGCCTTTACTGGTGAATCACAGGTGCCAAAAGGATCCACTATCAACATGTAGTTATGTTAGAACTGATGGTGTCTTAAAGCTGAACACAGCATCAATGCAGCACTTACTTGTTTAGATTCTTTCTTGTCAGTTTTGGCCTCTTGTTTGGGCTTGGTTGCAGACTTTAATGTTAGTGTTGTGTTCACTGAGTGACGCTTACGTTGGAAAAACAATTGCAATGCTCAGAGCTTTGCATGGAGGACAAAAATAAGGACAAAAAAGGAAAAAGGAAAATTTTGTACAAAAAGGGCAAAGAGAAGGGGTTTGATAAGCACAACTGTACAAACCCTGATTTAGGGGGAAAAAATAACCCATTTCAAACAGAAAATAGCTGAAGTAATCGCAGTGTCAGACAGTCAGGAAATGCAGCAAAATTGCAGTGCAGTATTTGTCAGGACTACCTGTCTTCAGTTCCCTGCTTTAAAGCAGTTGTCCAGGTAAGTTGAAAACGGCAGCGGAAAAGCTTTTCACATCCTTCTACAAACATGTCTGATAACTGTTTGAATAATCTGTGTGCTCACGAGGACCAAGACGTCACTGCTTTTGGTTGTAACATCCATGAAAGCAGAAGGGTGCACTCACACCATGTGTAAACATGTTTTTGAAAAGCCAGCCATCAGTGACAGGAATTACTTGTGTAATTATCTCTGCGGCCTACACAGCAATGTGCAAAATGTCGCTAAAAGCCATGTTTACTGTTTAAACCTTATTGTTGCATTGTAGCTAACATTATTAAAGAGGACCTATTATCTTTTTCAAGGTCCCTTCCTCGTAATTTCATTTCACACAGCATTGTGGCTGCACGAATGAAGCTTCATCCATGTCACAGAAGAGAAGCAAACTTTTTTGAGCATACACCCAAGCAGCACACGCTTTTTGGTGAACTAGATGGTGGGATGCCAAAGTAAACCAAGCAGGCACCTGAGGAGTGTGTTGCAGCAGCACTAAATGAAGTGGCAGAAGGACACACCTGCAAATTTCACCACAGGCTTGGAGACATATGTGTCCCATACATAGTGGGAAAGGAAAGCCTAGGATTAGTCAAAGTAATCTAAGTAATCAAAGTTTCAAACTAGAGGAACAGCTAAAATTCTAACCGACTCTAAAATCACAGAAACTTGAGATTTTCTTCTCACACCTATATCCGTACCACTCTACGAGATTAGGCATGACACACGGTGCAGATTCAGATTATTGTAGCAGAGGGAGCAACGCACCACCTCAAATTAAGGGAATCTTATGGGAAAGCAGAAGGAGTTTGTGGTGCAAGACGTTGCTGCAACACTGGAGAAAATAAAGTTGAACAAGTGTAGATGAGAAGGTGTCTGGGGAACATGCTCGGCACATGCTGTCCGTTCTTCAGCAAGAAGTGAAAGTGATATTTGAAACTGTCAGTCATGTCAGTTAACAGTAGTATACTTGCTAATGTTGGCAGACACATTACAAGTGAGGGACATGGAACGCAGAGAAACTTGAATTATAACCTATGGGAGAGTTTTACAACAGCAGGGATGGGGGGGGGTTATTTTGAGGTTTCAATCTGAGCAGTTTTATCAGAGCTGATCGGAGAGGCTGTACATGCAGTGAATTTGGATATTGCTTCTCACGTAACTGTCTGCAGGTGTGTCTTGATGGCTGATGCTTCTAGTACTCTGGCGATAGTCATTTGTGTTTGTGCTACATATACACAAGTGTTACTTCCAAAATCTCTTGTTTCATTTTTATGTAAGCCTCACTATTAGTATTTGATCTGTTTCTTACTCGCCTTGTTATTTACTCTCCTTGCCCTGTTAGCATCATCCTGCTCTAAACATTACAACATATTAGCAATGCAATAAATGTAAATGACTGCAGTCCACATAAAAGTACGCATACAGCACAACAAAAATCAGTAACACTTCACTTAGACATGCCACGGGTGTATTTTCACCACTATAATCTAATCAAAACATTGAAGTTAGTCAAATATTCCTGTGCAGGTCACTAAAAGGGCAGCTAATTAGATCTCACAGGCCTACAGGTCAATCAGTGATCCCTAGCGTACCTAGGGAAAAGTGTGTATTCCCCACCTGTTAGGTGAGTGGTCTGTGTACGTAATTGATTGAAAGTCTCAGTCACGCAGGCCTAGAGGCTGGTCAGTGACCCCCCCGGCAATCTCACTCCCCTGGGAAATATGTTCTCCACTAAGCTAAGTGGTCTCAGTTTGTGGTTTTCTATTCACCTTTCACAGTTTCACTACCGCTCGGCTAGCAGTCTCCGATGTAAACAACAGGTGACCGCTGCCAACCTGCTAGCTTTCATTGCAGCGTCGTACGCCTCATTGCAACCAGTTTAAACTAGTGACTGCCTGCAACCTCAAGCAGCCATTCTCCAACAGACTTGGATTTTTCCCTAGCGACCAGTGGTTGCTAGGGTTGGTCCACTTGGGCCATAGCTCAGTTACTTGGATGGTCAGATTTAGTGATGCTTGATTGATAACCACTTGCTACCCATCCCATACTGACATGTTGCAAGATGATATTTATTTTTCACAACTATAATGAATTCTTTCACAGTGTTGTCACCCTTTTAAGTGTCATAAGTATCACAATAATAAATGCTGCATCAGATTACGGTAATAATCTCATCTGAAGGTTAGGCCAGAGCCAGATTCAGCGTTCTCTAAATAAAGTTTTATTTGGTTTTCTGATTAAGTCATAGCTGCAATCAAAATTTATTGTCAGTCCATTTTATAAATGAAGCTCTGGGACTTCCTTGCCATTCCTTTCACCGACAGGTCTAATGAGCAGTGAAGCAGACATAATTATCAATATGCAAATTGATATCAGGCCAGTGAATATGCACCCACACCAACAAAGGCAGAGATTCATAAAATGCAACTGTGTGTATTCACGGCTTCATAAATCTGATTGAAAGAATGCGAAAGCGACAATTGCTATGAGAACATCTGGTGCAATTACCTGCCTCATCGGCGAAGACAAAGTCATTTTTAGACATGCCCAGTGTTTCCGTTTTCCATCCGACTTCACCGAATTGTCGACTGTGTAACACACAGACCTGATCACGAACCGCGGAGAGAGGCCACTCTCATGCGCTGTCTGTCTGTATACATTAAAGCCCGATGTACCATCTGTTATTTTAATATATCACTAAAGGATTATGTAAACACCAATAACATGAAGAGAACTGGTGCAATATTGGCATAACAAAAAATGTTCAAGGTTAGAATTTTATTAAATCTACATCTGTAAAATCTCTGCTGCATATTTCTTTATCCTCCTGTGCTTTCATGGTAGAAACAATAAGTGTTTTGTCTTTATTGTCTTCTAATCTGCCTGCTTCTATTCCATCTACCTTGCTGGAACTATTTAAAACAAATCAGTGGATATAGTCTGTGCGGCTGTCTCAGTGTTTTTAATAGCTTCAAATTAGACAGTATCAACAATGCAGAGCCCCCATTTTTAGTTAATATTAAAATGTAATCAGAATTTTCATTACACTGATTATTACAGACCATTGCCGGCCATTAAAAACACCTACACAACCATAACCAGACTAAAAAGAAGGGATGGTTTTAACTAATAAGGCTGATCACACAAGCTGGCATGAGTCTTTTTTTTTTTCTCCAAAGTAACACATATAGGCACTACACGAAGACTAAACCACCTCACAGCAAAAACGTTAAATGCTGTTATGTAGAGCCAACTGAAACTACTTTAAACTGTTTTGACAGAAACAACGAAAAGCAGCCAGTCAACACAAAAAAGATCCACAGACTTTGAACCCCAGGTGACATTATAGTAGCTTTATGGGCTGATGATTCCTTTTGAGCACAGACACGAGATTTATGTTACATTTTGGCTGAATGAATGAGCCACAAAAGGCATATCCACCAGGGGAAAGAGCACTCCTAACATCCATTAGCAGACTAGATGGCTAATTAGCAGCTAGTCAGCAGTGGCACATCGTCCCTTGGCTTGTAAGTTCCAGTTAGCAGCACAGGTGCTAATAAGCCCATGTGCTAGAAGACACTGTGACATGTCATCGCAGGAAAACCACAGGTGTAACTAATAACACTGATAATGGCTGCATGCACTCCATTTAGGTTAACTAATTACAAGGTCCTGTCGCTGTGCATGCTGAGTCTGGCTGTGTGCGCTCACTCGTGATATGTATTCTGCCTATATGGTCGAACAGTCAAAGAAATGAGCTCCTCTGTATTTTTCCTAAACACTTTTCATTGACCACGGTGGAAGACATCATGAGGTCATGGAAAGACGTGAAGGAAAAACAATAATTATGTAAGAAAAGACAAACATGGTGTCAGTGAAAATCTGACTGCACTTACACCGGGATACTTTATTATGCAACGATGTTGATGCGGTTCTGGCTACATTTTCCACTACAAAAGGAACATTTTTGATACTTCGCCCTGTGCACTCTCTCTGTGTTATTTCATACAGAAAATGTAAATGGCTACAACATGGTGAAAAATATGACCGAGTTTCAGGATGAATAAATACAGCACCAAAGTGAAGTAAATACGGGGTCCACCTGTTAGTCTTTGAATTTGGCTGTTTTCTGTCCCATGGCCACAGGTGTGTAAAATCAGGCACCTAGCCATGCTTTCTGAAATATTTTTGAAAGAGTGAGTTGTTCTAAAGCCCAAAACGTATAGTTAGCGGTGGATCAGTTGACCCTGAACCATCCTTTAGTCAAATTGTAATAGACTTCGGCTGCTAGAAGCTGATGCACCTCTTATTCACTGTCTGTGTATTTATACACCATTAATACACTTAATCATTAATAATTGATTTAAAGCTCCAGCTTTCCCATGTGTGTCTTTTGTCCTGTCTTTTTCTGCTCTCTTCTCTTTCCCCTCACTCCTAGCTGGTCGCGGCAGATGGCTGCCCCTGTCTGTGCTTAGTTCTACTGGAGATTTCTTCCTGTTAAAAGGGAGTTTTTCCTTCCTACTGTCGTGAACTGGTTACTCACAGGTGGTCATCTGATTATTGAGGTTTTCCCTCTATCTCTAATATTGTACGGTCTTTACTGTACTGTGCCTTGAGGTGACAGTTTGTGATGTGGTGCTACATAAATAAGACTCAACTGAATTAAATGATGCCCCCTTTGTAAGAAGTGAGTTTATGAAATTTCTTCGCTCTTACATATCCCATGATCAGCTGTATGGCATTATCAACAAGTGTTGAGGAACCACAGCAGCTTAATAGCTGCAGAGGTCCAAACCGTTCTCCAGGAGGTTCATAGCATGGGTTACAATGCCCGCGCAGCTCCTAGAGGTGTGATATGTAGGTGGTCCAGCTCTTTTGTTCTAAGTTGTCACAATTCTGAATAGTTGCTCACCCTCCAGTCCGCTCATACTTTGTCGTCTTCTTCCTATAGTCTTTGAAGTCAAATTAATGATAATCCAAAAGGCCAGGAATACAGCCATGCTGTATGATGACAAACTGAGTTATGTTACAGTGCTGACTTCACTTTGATCATTTTAATGTAGCTTTCTCAATCCAGGACATCAAACACTGTCACATACTTCTGTGGCTACAGATACACAAAAAAGTCTTTTGGTCTTGACCTGTCACCTTTGATAGTGTTGGACACTGAGAGATACCAGTCATCTTTTAACCTCCTAAGACCCGAACCCTTCATGGCATTATTTTTTAATTTCTCTTGGGCTGATTGGGACCTGATGTAGTTTCTGAGATAATATCCACATATGAGGACATATGTTTTAAATGTCGATAGAACACTATAAAGTCACAACTGAGTAATGATGTGCGAAAGTCCTTATTTGGTGTCTGAACACAGCAGCATTTTTCCTGAGTACAGAAACAAAATGAGAAATGGCTCATTTAAAGTGCTGCTAACAGCAGCAGGAAGACATATGTCTGTAACAAAGTACAAAAAGTAAAAGATTTCTGAACATCGCATGAAACACGAAACATTTCAGGTGGCAGTATAATGTTCTCGTAAGTGGATATCAGCCCCTTGTAGAGCAAAAGTTAGTATTGTGGTCTAGACAACCCCAAGTTTGATGTCCACATATGTGGATGCCAGGTCCTAGGAGGTTAAAGTGAGACAAAGCCCTCAGTGATGAGTTTCATTTTCACGTGTTGATTCATGTCGTTTGATGTTGGGTTTTTTTTTCTCTTTCTGTCACTGGTTAAGTTTAGGGAGGAAAACCTCGTGTTAGGTTTAGAACAAAAATATGGTTAAACTATGATCAATGACAACATTAAACCTACACACTGGAGAAACTGGGTTTTCCCAAGCATTTAAAGGGTCTTTTAATAGTTTACGTCTATTCTATCCATTACTGATTTCATTTGGCTGTATTTCTGTCACTGAACATATCTGTACTTTTAACTGCGAAGTCATTTGAGGCTGGCATAATATTTTAATGTTTTTATACTGTCTTGCCAGCCATATTGATGGCCTAAGGAGAGTTATATCTTGGGAGTTTTTCATATTTCAAGGATGAACTGTGCAGTGTTTCTGGACTTAACTCAGTTTGGTAGCTTACTATTAAATTAGATGTGGATGTAAACTGCAACTGGCTGGTAAATGCAAGAATTGCAAGGCAGTAATGACACCTTGATGGATTCACTAATGTTAAATCACTGAAAGCTACTCTGAAACAACAAAACAGTCATTTCAAATGAACTTTTGAG
>VOQK01043020.1:6349-20772 GCA_015052645.1 Benitochromis conjunctus | reverse complement strand
TAATCAAATGTGCTATATGAATAAACTCAGCCATTGCCAATGTATCTAAAGGACACTGAGGACACTTCTGAGGAGGTGAGACTTACTTCTGCTTTCGTTCTTTTTTTCAGTGTCAGTATCTATTAATATTTACTTTAATTAACAATTGACTTTCTGCAGCACCAACATTTTTTCATTGCGTTTATGGGTGACATTTTTTAAAACTAGTTCTTCAGACAATCCGGATTAGTGCTGCAGTTTTAAGATCTATTCAGTATGTTGAGCTGTGATTCTGTGAATGGATTTATCCTGAAGTTCAATTTTTTTTTTTTTTAATATTCACACTTTTTTAATTGCTTTGAGAAAATGACGATGGGATTATCGGTAATCTTTCTACAGCATCATCTTGTGCACTTAACACAGCCAGAAATCACTTCCAAATCAAATGTAACATGATTATAAATTGTCCGTTTTGTAACAGATAAATCATCCATGTTCAAAATTATAAAACTGTGGGATAATCAGATTAGCATTATAATGCATGTATTTTTAACGCAAAATGTATGCACTGTATGTTTGTTTTTTTCATTTAAAATAAAGCATTTAAGCTGTGTGCAATACAAACACAGCAGCAATACATCCGAACAAAGAACTGCCACACAATACAAAACCAGAAATGCACCTGATACAGACCTTACTCCTCCCACCCAGGAACAAAATGCAAAAGAGAAAAAAGAGACTGAGAGGGAGAGTCCTGTGGGTGTGCCAACAGCTGAATAGGGAGGACTTTGGCTTCACAACCGCAATGTCAGTATTATGCTTCGCTGCCTCAGAGATCAGCTTTTGCATTCAGGAAAAGGTAAGACCAAAACACAGTGAGAGATGAACTAGGTATGACTCAACATTATTTTTTAGATATTTCTACTCTTGATCTGCTTTGCTTTATACCAGACAGACAACATACTGTATACTAATATCTGAAGCTATTAGTTTTTAGCAGTTTGTTATGGGAATATGGTATACTGAGTTTCCACAATTATAAATTAGAATGGGTGGGAAAGAGGGAGCATGTTAGCATGTCTGTTCAGTGTCTCAGGCCCTTTTTTAAAGTTAAGCTTAAAGAGGAAGTAAAAGGTTGAGTTATGTCACCATGCAGCTGGACTTTGTCCAGTGAACTGCTTTGAATTCTTTCAAACCATTGATAAAGAGGTTTGTGTGTCTGGCTCTATGTCAAGTAATTACAGAGCTAACAATAAGGAAAATGTCTTGAAAAATGACCTTGATCTACGTTTGAGGTCGTTTGTTAGCCTTGTAAATGTCCCAGGGTTACCAACCGTGACTTTCTCGGTGACTCAGAAAGTAAATGATTAATGTTTTCTAATCTCTCTCCTCTCTACTCTTCTTTGCTTAGCTGTGAGCTGATGGCTTCCAATAGTTTTCGTCTGTCAGAGGTGCAGTTTCAGTGTTCCATCTGCCAAGATGTTTTCTCAGAGCCCGTCTCCATCCCCTGCGGTCACAGCTTCTGCTTCACCTGCATCACAACACACTGGGACGTAAGCCGTGCAATTAGCTGCCCCAAATGTCACACAGTCTTTGAAGGCCGCCCCGAGCTTTGTGAAAACTCTTTCGCGAAAGAAATGTCAGAGCAAATCCGAGCGAGAAGGCAGAACGGCATGATTGCAGTGACAGAAAAAGACATTCATTGCGATGTGTGCACAGGAACGAAAACCAAGGCCCTGAAATCATGCCTCGTGTGTCTGACCTCGTACTGTGAGATTCACCTGGAGCCTCACCTGAGAGTTGCCACCTTGAAGATTCACAAGCTGATTGAACCAGTGGCAATGCTGCAGAATAGGATGTGTAAAAAGCACCAACGGCTTTTGGAGCTGTTCTGCAGAAGTGACCAGAGGTGTGTTTGTGTGCTGTGCACCGAGACCGACCACCACTCTCACAACACAGTCCCAGTGGAACGAGAAAGCCAAGAGAGGAAGGTGTGAACTCCTCAGCATCACTGTACTCTTGTTAAATTAAATGTAACTATAAATATAACTATTTAATGGTTCTGTCCTTGTTTTAACGTCTAGGCTCAGATGAAGAAGATTGAGGGTGATGTTCAGCAAATGATCCAGGACAGACTGCAGAAAGTGGAGGAGATTAAACAATGTGTGGAGCTCAGCAAAGTGAGTTAACAGAAGAGCACAGAGGGTGTTTAAGCCTCTCCGGCTGCAGTTAAAGCACCTAGAAACTAGCACCACTCTATAACAATGGGCCATGAGCTCAGTTTCATCATCATTAATATGCAAATTGTCATGACCACTGATCAATCAGCACATTGTAAGGCAGTCAGTTGACTGATTGTAGTTCCCTTTTTACGTAAATGGCCTCCTTGTTAAACAAGTGTTCCTCCCTGTCCCAGATGTGTAACGTCCTGGACATTGGTAGGCAGTGGTGCTAGTTTCGGTCATTGTGAGTGCCCTGAGACTGATGAATTCACTTAAATGAGTGACAACACGTTTCTCTCACAACGTTCAGATGGACAGGACCAACTGTCTGGGATTTGTATTATTCTGCTTGGGAGCCACATGTGTTCAAACGGATCTACTGCTGAAACTTTTGCAGCCCTGAGGATCTTTTTTTGTTGTTTGTATTGCTTAATGCCCTCTATAGGTAAATTCAAAGAGAGACATAGAGAAAAGCGTGCAGGTTTTCTCCGCTCTCATTCGTACCATGGAGGAAGGTCAAGCCGAGCTGGTGGAGATGATCCAGAGGAGGCAGGCAGCAGCAGAGCAGAGGGCAGACAGGCTCGTTGCAGAACTTGAGCTGGAAATCACTGAACTGCAGAGGAGAAGAAGTGAAATGGAGCAGCTTTTTCACACAGATGATCACCTCCGTCTCATACAGGTTAGGAATTTAGTTGATTTACCAGAAGGTGGACAGGTAGAAAGAAAAATCGCATGGGGAGTGGATCCCATTCAGTGGGAGACGGCTCATTTGGCATTGTTTTGCTGTTAATTTATCCACTTTTTTAAAAAATTCATTCTACTTTGTATTTTAAATCATTGCTTTTAAAGTAAGTTTTCTCTTCTTTGTGTCAGAGGTTTCCCGCTCTGAGTTCTCTTCCATCTGCCAAATCCTGCTCTGAAATCATCGTCCATGCAGACGCCAGTTTGGGGGCAGCACGGAGAGCAGTGGTCAGCATTGAACAGCAGCTGCAATCAGAGCTGAGAAAACTTTCCATCCAAGGTCCATATCTATTCTTATTTTTGAATGTATTTACTTTTTGTTAACATCATCGTACATGGATGAAGTCTTTTTGACCATATGTTCTGATCTATTTCCAGAGCATGAGAAGATTCAGCAGTATGCAGGTGAGAGCATCTGCGACTGTTATCTCTTTCTTTTGTCCTGCGACCTGTTAACTGTCATCAAAGGGGAAATTTATATTTTCAGCTTCTACAAAACAGAAAACCACACAAAAATTATTCTCACATTAGAAATAAGAGGCTAATAAAGTTCCACATAAACTGTGTCTTCCTACCAGTTGATGTTCAGCTGGACCCCAGGACAGCCAACCCTTGGCTGGTTTTATCAGAGGATAGGAGGCAGGTGTGGGATGGAGATGTTGAACAAAACGTGGCTGACATACCAGAGCGTTTTGACATGGCGCCATGTGTCCTCGCCCTCAAGGTAATTAAAGATGTAGTGGGTTCCCGGTTGAACATTTTGTCTTTTTGTTGCTCTCTGTGATAAATGGATAAATGGGCAGTCACAGTGATGTGTGGTTCTCTCCTTAAACAGGGTTTCACCACAGGAAGGCACTACTGGGAGGTGGGTGTCGGAGACAAGACAGCATGGGATCTGGGTGTAGCTAAAGAATCAGTCAACAGGAAAGGTTTGGTCACACTGTGTCCAGAAGATGGTTACTGGACTATCTGTTTGAGGAAGGGCAGCGAGTACCGGGCATGTGCTGGACAGGCAGAGCTGCTGTTCCTCGCTCAGAGACCACGTGTCGTCGGGGTGTTTTTGGATTATGAGGAAGGCAGGGTGTCATTTTACAACGCAGAGACCCAGTCACACATCTATTCTTTCACACGCGTCCTATTCACCGACGCCATGCTTCCCTTTTTTAACCCAGATATGAGTGACAACGGCAGCAACAAATCACCACTTATCATCCGCCAAGCCAGTGGAATCTACGACGGCAAGGATTTAGATGACATCACAATATGATGTACATCGATCTGTTTTTGTGCATTAAACTGTTCCCTGTTTTGTAACGCATGAAGATATTTTTTTTTTAAAGATTTAAAAACTGCATGCAAATTGTAAACTTAGTATTACATTTTGGAATGAAACTATTCATAAAACTCATTCTTTCTCAATAAATACCTCAAACTCTAGCTGCTTTGCTTAGCAACTGTAAAATAATGATTTCTGTAATCTCTTGTACATATAGGATATATTTTATTTTGGTTTGTATACCAGAGAATTTTTCCTTCTACTTCTTTCTATCAGCTGTCACATCATCAATAAACACTAGTGACTGGGTGCCACTGGCAACCATACATGTCCATGCCATGGTCCCCCCCATGTTCAGTAGATAATGTGATATGCTTCAGATCATCAACTGTTTCTGTCCTTCTCCACACGTTTCTCCTCCCATCATCCTGATACAAGTTCATCTGTTTTCTGGCAAAGTCTAACTGGGCCTTCCTATTCTGGAGTGTAACAGTGGTGTTAGTGTAAATCCTTGTATTTAAAACAACACTGAACATCTATAACATACAACTGCAACACAATGAATCGACTGAATCATCTTCATGTGTCCTTTTCATTTGTCATGGAATAAACCATCAGGCCATGAAACTGCTTGTCAGTCAATTCATTCTTAGCCTCTGAAAATTACTGTAATAATAGCCCCCCCCACACACACAGACAGACACACATAGATAGATAGAAAGATATACTTTTTTGTGAGTTTTTCAATCAGCTGCTGTTGTCTGTTGTATATGCTCACAGCCTCCACCCACTTATTTATTATCTGCTTCCTTTGTGCTTCAGTAAACAGATCTGAGACCTGCGTCACTCCAATAAGAGCTCTCTTCAGTCATTATAACCTAAATACAAAACTGATTTCAGAGCACATCTTAACCTACAACCTGATGCTCGCTAATCGGATTAGCATGTAAATAGGATTAGGATCCACACAGCATGTGGAACACTGCTTCAAGATTGGATCACGACTGGTATATACTAATGTCTGTCACTGAATTACATCTATGCACAGAAATATATAAACATAGATGTAAATTAGAAAACATCTCTGTGAAGACTAAGCTAACAGAGGTTGGAAAGGAATGAAAGAAGACAGCCTTAAGAAGGATTAAACCTGGACAGGAAGCACAGGTTGTGCTGGACACCAGGCTCAAGCAGGAAACAACTCACATTTCTCACAAGGTGAGTTAAATAGCTTTTATTAGGAAAGCTTTCAGTGTTGAAGTCTGTTAGCTTGTCTGGGCATTGAGCACATTACACAGACAGTTTAAAGTTGTCACTTTGGAATATCTTTAAAAGCCATTAGACAGTAGAGAGATCCTACAATTATTCTCTCTCTGTTTCCAATTGTTGTAAGCAGTTTAGTGTAGTTACCATAATGACACTTTAGACATGTCATGTTTGCAGTATTAAGGCATTTCGTCTTCAGCAATTCAACCTCATTTGAACCAAAGTCAGGTTTTGTGAGGCTGAAGTTTCCTGAGAAGATGAGTCTGTGAGGAGCGGTGTAATGTCGCCGGTGGTGGACGAGACAGCTGGGGACCTCCCAGTGAGGGATGTGGGCCTGATGAGAGGGGGACTGATGCCAGCTGTCCCAGGTTGGTTTGTACTGATATGTGTTTTTGTCTGTCTTTAAAAACACAAATTAAAAAAAATAAACCAGAATTTTGAAGTACAAGAGTCAGAGAGATAATGCCAATGAGGGTTACAATTTAGCTTTGAGTTGAGTTTCAGTTTATCAATAATGAGCAGGGTTTAGGCAATAAAATAAACTGTAAATCATTAGGAATGAATATGCAAATATTGCCTCTTTGCCATCTTCTCAGATACTCTACGGGATGTCAAGTCCTGGAAGAAGCATCATGTCATGAGGACAAAAGGTAAACGCACTTCAGGCTTTGATAGTCTGTGTGGAAGTCACACAACAGAAACTTCAGATTTCACGTCTGTGCGTGCTTTCTCTGTGTCTCCATCTCTCTGTCCAGCAGACCCTCAGCGCCTTTTTCGATTTCCCAGAGAGCACCTGGAGGACCTGTGCCTCCGACTGCAGGAGGAGAACAGTGTGCTAAAACAACACACACGCACACAGGACCAGAGACTACGCAGGTAACACACATTTGAACAACATGGAGCATAACATTGCCAATTTAATTACTGGGAATAAGACACCAGTAATGTTGAAACCCCAGAGATAGATTAAGAAGTACCTGCTGCACTGTTTAAAGGTGCTCACAGAACACCTGTCAGCTAATGCTGACTGTGGCCAATTAAATCTCTCCGCTTTGCCACAGTATGTCTGCAAGACTGATGCGTCTTCGTCAGACTAGTCCTGGATGCATTGGTGTTAGGGAGAGGGACATGGAGGACACAATACAGGAGCTGGAAACCCGAGTGGCAATGCTGGAGAGCCAGAAAGGAGTGCTGCAGAACAAACTCAGCCTGGCCAAGCAGCACATTATGGACCTGGGAGCTCGCACACCCTACAAATACAGCAAAGGTGTGTGTGTGTTTGTGTGTATGCGTGTGTGTAGTAGAGGAAGAATGTGTCCAAGATCCAGCACAAGAATGGAGGCCGCAGTGATTCCCTCTTAAATCTCTTTATTTTCCTCACCATGTGTTGTTAGGTAAAAATCTGGACGGAGAGGGTGGACTGAGGAGGGCAGCCCAGACTGCACCACCTCGATATGGCCCCACACTGGAAGACACCAGGGCAGAGATGGAGAGATTGTAAGTGTCCCATGTGTGATGTGCTAAAGGACCAAATGATCCATTAGCTACAGCAGATCATCCGTTAGCAGGCCATGACTTGCCACACTGTTGAGTAGTTGGAGTCAATCACAGGACACACGTTAAGGAGCTACAAACATCTGCACTAAAAACCTCTGATAATCTCATCATTCTCTCACTGTGTCTTTCCCACCCAGCAGGTCCACTGTGACAGAACAAGTGAGGGTGGCAGAGCTGGAACTAACTGCCCAGGCCCTCAGAGACTCACTGAGAGAGAAGGAGAAAGAGATCGAGGGAACCTTTCGAGAGATGAGAAAGCAGCAGGCCGACAGACACCGGTAGCTAAAGCAGAGACATCACAGAGGCAATAATGAAACAATTAAAAAACTGGCATCACTGACATTACTGCAATTTTTGAAAGGCTTTTTGGAGCATATTTATGTTCACTGAAACTGGATAACTGTGAATGCTCGGCATGACAGCATCCTAATTTGACTTTAATTTGCCTGCTTGTGTTTCCTCCTACACAAGAACGTTAAATTCCACCATTGTACAGGGACTTATCACGCACAAGTCCCTGTGTGCATGACACAGCATGTATCTTCTCAACATATCATGCAATAATCTCAAAAGTTGTATCACCACTGTACACTTGAATTGAGCCCTTTATGCTCACTTTCACACTCTACTACACAAGCTTTGCACAGTTCACCAGTGAGCGAATCAGTTGATTTAAAATGGGTCTTGTTTACGTTTTAGTGGGCTTTGGTGCAGCCTGTCCGTTCAACCCACTCACTGTCTGAAAGCTTACTGTGTGCTGTAGCTCCTCAGTCTCCTTTTTGAACTTTCTTCTTATTGGTTGCACATTACAAACAGAAGGTGTGAGCAAACGCTGGGTGCCACATCAGGATTGTTCCTTCTCTTTGTCATCAACAAAAGCTGAAAAAGCAAAAATAGAGCTGTCTGAGATGGGATGTTCAGGTCAATATGAGGCCTTGTTTGAAGCTTTCATCGTGTTTGAGCATCCACTGCTGTCACGGTGCAGACAGGAAAGACAGAAAATAAGCCCTTGATCTTTGCCTTTTTGCTCAGACTGCTTTTAAAACAACAACTTAAGTAAATTCATTTGTCAAATATGTTTAAAATGATTTGTCTCTATCAGAATAACAATCAGGGAGAATGTGGATTTAATCCGTCTGCAAAAGCAGCTTTCAGAAAAGAGCGCTGCCCTGAGAGTTACACAGGAGAAATTCACCAGCCTGCAAGAGGTCAGAAACACTGTCTGTCAGACATTTCTTGTCTTATGTCGTGACATAAGAACTTGTCATTTTGGCTTACTAGATATTTTGCTCTCCTTCTAGGCTTATGAGAATCAGCTAGAAGAGGTAAACGTGTTGGCACACTCATAAAGTACACTCGATGTTTCAGGTAAATAAATTAATCGTAATTTTGACTGCCATGTTTTTTACATCAGACTCAGAGATCAATGAGGGAAAGTCAGGAAGCCCTGCTGGTGAAAGTGGAGGAGCTGACTGAACGACTGAAACAGGAAAGACAAAGAGCTCTGGAACTAGAGGGACAGCTTACCAACACAACCCTGTCTCTGCAGACCCTCGACAAGGTACGCTACCTCTATCTGCATGGACAAATCCAAAAGAGAACCTCAAAGATGACAGCAGGATGTCTATGGTTCATTACAAAAAGTCTGGAGATCAAATATTATATCATTTCTCTATCAGCTGCAGGAGAGGATATCAGACCTGGAAGGAGAGAGGGACCTGATTAAAAGGAGCTATGACACGCTGCTAGAAAGGTAAAACAAAACCAACATCTCTAACATCTAGCCTATGTCTTAAATTAAAACATTCAATCAATTACCAGTTATTAATTGCAATATAAATCACAAAACATCACCTGTAGTTTCAGTGGTTATTTAAACCTTCTTTTCCACTTTTTTCAGTACTTTTTCTTCTCAAAGCAACCATGATCACCAGGTGGAAAACCAGACGAGCGAGAAGCTCGGGGAAAATATCAGCAGGATGGGGGAAATGCTGCTGGCGGAGCAGGAAGGGAGACGCAGGCTGGAAGTGGAGAAGGAGAAACTGAGACAAGAGAAGGAGATACTGGAGGAGCAGAGGGAGCAAGAAAGAGGTCTCTTCATTTCTCAGCATGTGCTCGTCCAAAGCAAACAGAGTCTGTAATAACAATCCCATCTGTTCACTTCTGTTGTTACGTTTAGAGCTTTCCTTGTCTATGAGAGACAAACAGGAGCAGCTGGAACAGGAGGTGCTCCGGCACAAGGAGCAGGTCTCTGCTCTGCAGGAAAGGCTGGACTCTGTGACCAAGGTCCGAAGTTTTCAAGCAGCTCAGCAGCTAATTTACACTTTCTGTGTGTTATCCTTGCTTTAAGCACACTTTGTGACACAGTTCCCTCTCTTCCAGGAGTTTGACATGAGCGTTGAGGAGCTGAGTGAAACCCTTCTGCAGATCAAGGTTTGCACTCTGCTGTACCATGTTAGTAGCGAACAAACCATTAAATTAGTAGATAAATTGCTCTTTTTTCTGCCGTGTTCACTGCAGGCATTTAGAATGCAGCAGGAGAGCAAGGAGGGTTTGCGCTTCCTTCAATCTGGTGGGAAGTTGGAAGATTCACCCGGCGAGCTGGTGAATATCCAGGCATCGCATGCTGAGACTGTGCTTGAATTACAGAAAACCAGAAACCTTTTACTGCTGGAGCACCAAATCACTAAAGACCTGCAGGTATGCACAGCTTTTAAATGCATATGTGAATTATGTGGAACATTTTGTCTCAATTTCTCCCATTTTATCCTCAAAGGAAGAGTTAAGTACAGTCAGCCAGAAGGTGGAGCGAGAGAGAGAGGAGAGCAGGAGGAGGATTGCAGAGAAAGACAAACTGCTATCGAAAAGAGCTCTGCAGATCAACAGTTTACAAGGTGTGATGAGGACAATGACAGCAACCCCTTCTACATTATAGTAACAGGAGAGTCGCCAGACAATTGCTAATTAGTTACTCAGACTTACTATTTGACATGCAAGACATGATGTACATTAGGAAGAATCGCCAGATATTTCATTTTCTCTTCTGTGCCTAAAGCCCAGTTGAAAGAGTTGGCATACAGCCCCAGGAGCTACAAACGGACCATACCAATACAGTACACGTGGCCAGCTGGAGATCAGGAGGTCGTGCAGCTCATCGAGGATGACATGACTTTCTCTCAACTCAAGGCTGGAGAGTCGCTGCTAGAGATCCACCTGAAGGTAAAGACTCACATGCTGAGCCTGAATCATTTCAAGCTCTTTTTCCAAAGGTGACGATAACTGCTCATTCCCACCCCCCAGGCTGCGACCTTCACCCCAGCAGGACTGCGAATTATGGGGGGCATCCAACCTGGGGCAGATAAAGGTGAAGATATTGTGAGCTTCTGCACATATAGCCTGCTGGACTTTGAGATGCACTCTACTCCTCTGGTGTCAGGAAGCCAACCCAATTATGGCTTCACATCCCGCTACTGTCTGACAGTCCGTGATCTGGGCCGGCTCGGAGGTCAGGGGTCAAGAGTCAGAGTAGAGTTCCACCAGGCATTAGGAGGAGTCCGGTTTGTGACCCATGGAAGTGGACAAATGTCTCTAATGGGTGCCATAGAGAGGAGAGGAGAGCGTATTGGTGGACGTGTTAATATTACAGGTGAGTATAGTTGTGTAAAGAGAAGCTGTTTTGTTAATTTCACTGCACAAATTTTTTTTTTAAACATATCTTAGAAATGTTTTCATTTTATTTACTGTCTCCCTCTTAGGACACGAGGGTGAAATTGTTGGTGTTGTGGATTTCTGGACGCGCCTGTTCCCTCCTGCAGAGCCTGTGGCCACTGTGGCAGAGAGTGGAGCTGACTGGAAAACAGTGAGACACAGAAGTCCTGTGCAGATCACCCTTGGGTGGCAAGACAGCATTCATGAGGTAAAACAGAGAGAAGATGAGCTGAAGAAAGCACAGTAAATAGTGTGTCCACACTGGGAATACACACTTTGGCCTCCCAGCTCATACTCCACCTACTCCAATGTTCACATATGTGTATGTTCACATATGTTAAGGCAAATCTGTGCCCCTTGACACCTTGTTCAATATTAGCATTACAGTTAAGTGTATGTATTTGTTACAAAATCCAGAATCCACTTTGGGTGAAGTAGCCCTTTAAAGTTGGATGCTCTGCTTCCAAACTTCTACAGAGTCGCTTTATTTATTTATAACTCTTTATATTTATGGCAGGAGTTACATGACTATGGTGGAGGAATCCCGAATGAACTGGTGGTAATGTTGGAACGCTGTGTGGGCCTCAGTGCTCGATGGCCAGGACTACTTCCTGATGCCTACCTGACATACAGGTTATACGACCTGCCGCCACATGTCTCTCAAACAATCAAGTGCACAGCTGATCCAGTGTTCAATGACGCTACTAGCTACCCACTTGCAGTAACAACTGATGTGCTGCACTACCTCAGGTACGCTAGTTCAAAATTTGAGGGTTATCGTTTGTTTTTGTTTCTATTTAATCTCACCTTTACTAACCTGCTAACTTCACTCAATTGCACTTTTTTCTCAGGTCAAGCAGTCTGTGGGTGTATGTGTTTGATGACAGTGATGACCAGATACCACCACCTTATCTGGCCAAAACCCCGATACCGCTGCGAACCCTGGCTACAGGCAGAGAGATCAGAGGTGAGGGATGGAGAAAAGTAAAAAAACTGCATGATTTTTCTACATCCATTACTCCAGAAGACATTAATGTAGATGAAGGTGGAAACAAGTTGTTAGATGGACAGAATCATATTACTTATTTAAAAGTAACACAAAATTGGTCCATAATACCTTTATTTAACCTGTTTACATGCTTGTTTAGGGAAACTGATCATATACAGGTTATAAAGTACTCTCTGTTTCTGAATCAGTTTTCTAGCATTGCTCAAAAACCAGAAAGGCTGGAGATCTCACGAGTTTCTTTCTATTCTGCCAGGGGATTACGTGCTGAGAGATCCAGCCGGTGGACCTCGAGGCATGATCAGAGTAATGATGAAATGGAAGTACCCATTTCAGCCACCAGTGGATGCCTTGCTAGGCCGACAGGGAAGCAGAGTGGACGTGCAGGGCAGAGCACGGGAAAGCAGTGAAAGGGGGGAGATGAGAAGAGATGATGCATCACAGAGACCCATAGCTAAGCCCAGAGTCAAGGTGAGGAAGAGCAAACACTAAGTGCATGATATCTGTATGTTCAGAGACACTTCCTATCCCCTGTAGCTTAACATCTGTTTTTCTGTGGCATTTTTACAGACTTGGCAACCTGAGCCTTTGCAGAAAGAGATGAAAGCCTGGGTAGGGTTTTAATCTGAAGAATGTGTGGGTGAGGTAGTTCAGCTAACAATACAGCCATGTTTGTTTGTGCACTAATACACAATATTTGTCGGCTTACAGCCTCGGCCACCACCCACCAAGCAGAGAAGCTCACACGATGTAAGATCAGAGCAAACCACTTCTGTGAGGCCACTGTCTACAGGCAGAAAGAGGTCTACCAAGAGGTCGTCTGAACTTTACCAGAGAACACCTCATCTGACACCTGAGCCAAGACTGACTACACCTTCTCATTTGCCAGCTACTAAGTAATTTTTTTTTAATATAAGGGGTGCTTCTTAAAGTTGATATCACTGAAAATCGTTACATATGAAAACAGATTTTTAAATCCATAATAATCTGTTTTAATTGATTAATTGACTGGAAATTCCAACCATTGCTTTACAACCAACAGCTTAAGATTCACTCTCCCTATAGAGTACTGTAATGGAGAACTTTAAGAGCTTGTTCAGGAAAGACAAATAAGTGTTGGGTCATGTAAGAGTGGATTGGCACCAGCTTTTATGCAACCTGATATGGATCAAACCTGTAAATAATATGGTAAAGCAAATAGTATCAATCACTTAGGTCAGTAGTTGTTTCACTGGAAATAAGACTTTTGAAATTTCAAACACCACACAGAGACCTTCATGTGTTGCAAAACCAACTATTTACTGGTACAAAAAATTATAATCTTTCTTAAAAATGTATTGAATCTTATTTAAGGTCTTCAGAGAGGACATCATCCAGACAATCACCCACCACTGCGTCGAGGATCAGCTCTGTCAGCGATGCCAGAACTCAGGTCAGCTCAATCACCTTCTCTCAGCCAAAACAATGCTGTGAAAAGCTAATTAATGTAATTTTAGAACGAAAAGACACCAAGCGAGAACTTGATTGCGAATGGGCTCGTATGTCATTTGTCTTCTTTTCTTTTTTCAGGACATTTCCATTGTGGATCAGGTGTCAGACGTGGAGGGCGAAGAGGAGGACAGGAGTGAGAGTGGTAACTATTCATACACAAACAATACACATGATTCAGGTTGCTTACAGCAATTTAAAGCCCCATTCTGCCATTCATTAAGAATGCAAAAAAAAAGACTGAAGACATCTAAAGCAGTTCAGTGCTGACAGTGCTTTGATTTTGACTATACAGCTGCTGCAGAGGACAGTGAAGCCCCCGAATCTTCCGAGTCAAGTTCCTCACAAAGTGACATTATCGTCATACCACCAAAACGAAAAATGAGGAAGGTAACTGTCTGAAAAAATGGAGCAACAAAAGACAAAAAAGGAAACATAATAATCATACTGCCTTTGCTGTGCTCTTTTACATAGCGCTACAGTGGGACACGATGTGAGCTTTTATTTTGGAAAGGATGTAGAGACCAACATTTGTCATTGTGTTTCAGGGAGAAAAGCTTCGAGTGGAGATTCTGTCCCTGACTTTTGAACCTTCCTCACATGTGGTGATGGATAAGTCAGTGCAGCGAGTGTACGTGGAATATCGGCTGCTGGGCATCCCGATGGAGACAACGGAGACACCCATGTCCCTCCGCAAACCTACCGAAGGAGAGGAGATTCACTACAACTTTACACGAGGTAAGAGTTGGTGAGCTGTCCATGTTTGTGTCAATAATCTTTTAACTTTAAAGATCCTAAATAGACTCAAAATCTCTCTCTTTCTTTCTCAGTGATTTATGTGGGTGGTTCACAGTCAACTCCACTTAGACAGTATCTTTACACTATGTTGGAGGGCACTGACCCCAACCAGGGCAGGTAGTGTTTGCAAAGAAATTTTACATGTTAAAATCTGACTTAAGAAGTTTAATAATAGCTCTGCAATTTAAAAGTCTTGCCTCTAAATTGAAGTTTGTGTGTCTGTACGTGTCACGGCAGGTTAAGGTTCACAGTAGTCAGTGAGCCAATGGACGATAACGAGGAGTGTGCGGATGTTGGACACGCTTTTCTGAACTTACAGGAACTGCTGCTCACGGGAAATGATGTCATTGAACAACAGCTTGAGAGTGCGTGAGGTTTTTTT
>VOQK01043019.1:98398-108474 GCA_015052645.1 Benitochromis conjunctus | reverse complement strand
GCGCACAAACCTATTACACAAGCAGGACTTGCCAACCCCACACTGCCCCTTCTCTTTCTCTGTTCCGGACAAACCCACCACAATGAGGTTGTAAATGGGCGACCGCGCATCTTGCTTTTTGGCCATCATAGCCTGCTGACACTCATCCTGCCTTAAACAGGCACTGTATGAAGGAGTTCACTTGAATGTTTGTCCATAAAGTTGCTGATCTACAAAGGAGATCAGATTTCTCTTTCGTCTGCTGGGGCTTAAATTATAATAGACAACGGCGCAGCGATATGAGCAGACGGTTCTTTCATTCACTCGTTGCATGAATCAGATCCTGTCAAAAGAAAGAACAAACAAAAAAAATGAAAACAGACAAACTAAGCAATCAACCAAAAAGTCATTTTGAATTAAAGGACAAAAACTAAACAGTATGAAAGAGAATGATTGGGCAACTGTCTGGCCCTTCTCCCCTTTAAGTGGCTACAATAATAAAAGAAACTATCATTATGCTACTTTAAGAGGTAAAAATGTACTTGTCAGTTCGAATGAGGCATTTTATTACTTTTATCCTTCTTAATAACAGATCTATCTATAATAATAATAATGGAGGCACATATTAATCCATTTTGTGCTTATTCCCTTTGTTTGACAAAGACTGATGAACCCTCTCGATGATAAATGCCACAAAGAACCCGTAACACCAACCAATACTAGTTCTCATTATTTTTAATTGATTTCAAGTTGCCTGAAATCACTGCATTAATATTATATGCACACTGGCACTTATCCTGCCACCAGCAAAGCGTAATGAAAACAGACATATAATAACAAGAATACCAGCGATGTGTCACCTTGCAGGGGGCCAAACACAATCTCAAATAAGGAAGAATGCTCATTTTTGCACATTCAATTAATGAATTGAATGAAACGCCAAGTACACTTGACTGTGCTTCATCGAAATTCTTAAATAATCTTTTATCTGATCGACAAATTTATTTTATCGACTCATTTCAGCACCGGCTGTACTGATCTCCAGAATTCCTTAAAACATCTAAAGAGGATCAAAAGATGACATTAATCCCTGGAGAAACATGTTGGGAGTGGTACTTTTCCCCCCCTTTTTGTTAAAATGACGACCTCAGCTGATCAGTGAGTGGGGTGACAAGCATTAAAATGACTATGGTGAAAGTGCCTCAGTCAACACTCTTCAGCCTAAGGGAAAACAGCAGC
Organism: Benitochromis conjunctus; assembly: GCA_015052645.1. Classification (NCBI taxonomy): domain Eukaryota; kingdom Metazoa; phylum Chordata; class Actinopteri; order Cichliformes; family Cichlidae; genus Benitochromis; species Benitochromis conjunctus. Next base: position 107,256 of record VOQK01043019.1, on the reverse strand, counting down.
TATCTCTAAAAGCATCTTCCGTGACAAAAAAAATGAATGAAGAGCTTATTAAACAGACTTAGTCACACTTACCATCATTGCCAAAGGGCTACGAACTTGCTCACACCTTTAAGACACTTAATGTCACTGCCAATTTTATGGCACTGACTAATGCTTCCATTATTATTATAGCACTGATGCAATTGCGCTACAACAGACAGCACATAATGTGATGCAAAAAAAATTTTCAAATAAGCCATATGCAGAGATTTGTTAATGTGTAATAAGATTTCCCGAAGTGAAAAATCCTACATTAAAAAAAAGCATGAGTCATAAAGAAATATTTAACCTGCCATATGACCATGACTACACATTCATGGTGGGGTCAGAAGCAAACATGGGCAGTCCAAACAGCTCAGCTGAGCTAGGCCTGATATCCAAATGAGCAGAAGAGTTCTTTTCAAATAAAGAAAAAAACCCCAAAAAACAATCAGCATGCCTTTACCAAAACGCCATCAGCAAAACAGCCTACCAATGCGCCCTTTTAATCAATTCCCTTCACACAACCTACTTTTTTAAAAGCTAAGATTGTGTAACCTTATATGTTCTGCAAAAGGATTAACAGTTAACACGGGCTTGAGGGTGCACAGAGAGGGGTGACCACGCCAGGCCTGCTGTCTTCATAATGAAATGGCAGCGCCGGAGAGCCGGGATAGCCTTACCTCCTGCACACCGACAGACAGACAACCTTTCACGGGAATTTATTTACCCAGCTGTCTTGGGGTGTAGCACTCGACAGCTTCGCTAGGAAATAGCCAATAAAGCAGAGGGAGCACGTAGGATACATACCATTGCATTTCTCCCCCTTTCTCCTCTTGCATCTGTCAGGCCAGCTCTTGCCGCAGCCCTCGCCGCCGCCTGATGTGCATAAGCAGCCGCAGAGAATGCACTGTGGGTCGGAACTATTCGCACATGAAACCGATACCTCTACAATTTGTGCGATGTGCTCTTCTGAATACAATATCCTTCACCCATGTCTGGATTTGTCCTGGGTTTTTTGGGGGTTTTTTTTATTTTTTTCCTTGCACTAATGTTTTAACTGAAATCAAACACGGGAAAGGCACGAAATAAATATCCCGAACAATAGAACAATCCGATTTCTGTTCCCGCAACGCTTTCTTCAGCAATGCGAGATTCAGACGTGTGTTTTAAAAAAAGAAAAAAAAAATCTGCTCAGTCGTCTTCTCCTCCCGGTTCACCACGTTGCTTTTTCAATAATTATTCTGTCCATTGTTGTGCCCACATAACGCTGGGCCGGTCGCGCACACGAGACAACGGTGAGTTTGATGCAATCGCCGGTGCTGTTTCGCTTAAGAAATGCCTTCTGCTGCAACACAAGCTGCTCATGTCCCGATCAATTTAGGAGCAGATTGCGCGTGTGAAAGTGGTATTTCTGTCAGCTTTCCGATAATGGCGGCGGCCCTCCTCCCCGGACCTAGTTCTCCTCTTCTTTTCTTTGGGAAAACGGAGCTGTGGAGACAGAGGGAACGGAGAGAGGGACTCACCCAGCGGCGCCTTCACACAACTGCAGCAGGTCAGCGCTCGGTCTGTTGCTAGCTCGCCACACTATGCGGAGAGCTCGTTACTGAGAAGTAATCGATTTCTCCACGTTCAGTCCGAGTATCTCGACAACACCCGCCCTAGAGCAGCTCTTTAAAGTGAAATGTAAACTTTTATCTAGTAGACTGCATAAAGAGGGCGTCTGCATCCTCTCAGTGAACTCTATGTGTGTAAAAGTGGATTAATATCAGGATACTGGTTTGTAATTAGCAATGCTACATAAAGTTGTTGTTGGCTAGCATGCAGACTGAAAGTCTGTTTTTTTTAATATAAGGATATACCACTCTTAAGTTAAAACTATATAGACCAAAAAGTAAACTACTTATGGTTAGTTTTCAAAAAATATATTTTGTATGAGTTTAGCTGTCAAAGTAAAGCAAAGTTGTTGCAAAAGCTAACATTAATGGTTGTTTACCTTTAAGTTTCACCATTACCTTAACTTGTATATGCTATGTTTTTGTTGGTGTTTTTTTTTGTTGATGTTGTTGTTATACATACGCTTTAAGAAGTTAGGATGGGTATATCAAACACAAGTTCAGTTGTTAAATTCTCAAATATGAACCTTTTTGTGCTATTTTAAATTTCATTGTATTTTTCTAAGTACACAACATCAGTGAGTTTAGGTTACTTTAAGTATTAGCTTTCTGTCAGCCAACTAACACGGTATTTATAACCTACACACAACTTTTAGTTTGTAGTTTAGTATTAGTTCTGTAACAGAGTAGACCCGTGTCATCTTCTCTCCATCACATTGACTCCATTTATTTGGGAGTGGTTTGTAAGTGGGTGGGTGAAGATTAATCTAGTTGAATAAATTAAACAAAACAAATTGCATGTGGTGGCAAAGAAGTTTGGTTACAGGAAATGTAAAGTTAAAAAAAATACAGAAGAACCAACTGAGATGATTGTCTGTACTTACTAAACCAACTGAAATAACTATATAGGAAATGCCTTTGAGCTTTTCTTCAGTGTGTTTACGTTTTATTTATTTGTGACTTTCCCATTGTCTTTATAATGTGGTGTTGTGTTTATATTGCAATACCTATTCTGACCTTCTTAAATATTTCCCCTGAAAAATTAATACCCCAATTATAATAGTAGTGCAACTTAAGCTGTCAGTGAAATTAATTATACTCACATCGAAAATGACTATTATTGAAAAGAAAAGCTGAACTGAAACTAGCAAGCACACTGGAAACTAACCAAAAGTAAGCAGAACTGAAAGTGAAACATTCTAAATGGAATCAAAATCAAACCAGTGAAAAAATATAAAACTAATAAAACAGACGTGCACTGACTTTCATAGTTGCTGTGGAAAGGTTTGCTTGTGTCACACACTGCTGTCTCATTGTTATTTGTGCGGTCATGTAAGATTCAGCACATTCTCCTGAGCCATTGAACTAGAGTACTGTTAGTCTTACAGTGCCCAACATTATTTAAATAAAGCATGGATAGGACCAGAAGGAACTTAACTTAGTACATTTACTCAAGAACTTCACTAAAGTGCAGGTTTAATGTACTGTGTATTTCTGTTTTATGCTATTTTCTTTTCCAGTTCTACTTTTTTTTGCATGCATTTGTTTGTTATACTCCGTACAGTTTATCTGCAACATAATAACTAAGCTTGAAAATAAATGGAATTGTTATACATCTAATGACACAGCAGTACATAAGTCATTAGTCTTCGACACCTGCAATTATCCAATAAAATAATGGCCTAAATTTAATTCTGAGAAGTCCCAGTCTCTACATAATATGGACATTTTATTTAGGTACTTTAAATATATTTTGCCTGTACAACTTGTGCACTGTTAAGTCACTTAAACAGGGTATAAATTTAACTTGAGTAAAGGGTCATAAAACATTTTTTTTTTGCAGAGCATTTACCCAGCACAAAATTATGTTTAATTCATGTGCAGTTGCACTTTACATGTAATAAATCTGTAATAGGATGCAGGGCATGAGCCTGAAAATTGTGTCCAATGTTTAATACATCATTTTCTACACTTTTATTATTTTATTTAACTGTCTGATTCCCAGTGGCTCACCCCAGCCTTGCTTTCCCTCCACCACTGCCACCACCATGCTATTCCAACAATCCAGGACACTGCTTTGCTCTTGCCCTTATCTGACACTGACAGTCAGTGTGTTAACCCACACTACCAGTCAAAAGTTTGGACACACCTTCTCATTTAATGTTTTTTCTTTATTTTCATGACTATTTACATTGTAGATTCTCATTCAAGGCATCAAAACTATGAAAAACACATATGGAATTATGTAATAAACAAAAAAAAGTGTGAAATAACTCAAAATATGTTTAATAGTTTAGATTCTTCAAAATAGCCACCCTTTGTTTTGATTACTGCTTTGCACACTCTTGGCATTCTCTTGATGAGCTTCAGGTAGTCACTCTTGAAGAGTTCCCAGAGATGCTGAGCACTTGTTGGCCTTTGATTGGGTTTAGGTCACGTGACTGTGGAGGCCAGGTCATCTGGCAGCTATTTGACCATGAAAGCCTGATTTGCAGAGTCTCCTCTGAACAGTTGATGCAGAGATGTGTGTGCCACTGGAACTCTGTGAGGCATGAATCTGGGCTCTAATCTGAAGTGCTGTTAACTTGCGATATCTGAGGCTGAGGAATTTATCCTCAGCAGCAGAGGTGACTCTTGGTCTTCCTTTCCTGGGGCGGTCCTCATGTGAGCCAGTTTCATCGTAGTGCTTGATGGTTTTTGCGACTGCACTTGGGGACACATTCAAAGTTTTAGCAATTTTCCAGACTGACTGACCTTTAGTTCTTAATGATGAAGTAAAGATGGACTATCATTTCTCTTTACTTAGCTGGTTGGTTCTTGCCATAATATGAATTCTAACAGTTGTCAGCTGTGTACCAACCTGACTTCTGCACAACACAACCGATGGTCCCAACCCCATTAAGAAGGCAAGAAATTCCACAGAAGAACCCTGACAAGGCACACCTGTGCAGTGAAAACCATTTCAGGTGACTACATCATGAAGCTTACTGAGAGAAGGCCAAGGGTTTGCAGCGCTGTCAACAAAGCAAAGGGTGGCTGTATATATAAGGGTCATATATTTGATGTCTTCAATAGGTATCTACAATGTAAAAAGTAATGAAAAACAATTAAATGAGAAGGTGTGTCCAAACTTTTGACTGGTAGTGTGTATTCAACATTTCTCCAGATCACGTCTCTTCAGTGGAGGAGTTGTTTTGCCCTTCCAACTCACAAGCCTGCTTAACGCAGCCTCCTCCCCCAGGCTGGCCTAACTCTTTACTGGGCTCCTGGAATTTTTGACTTGTTTGAAAAAAGCTGCGATACTTACATTTTTTCATTTTCTGCAATGAACACTGTTCATTGCAAACACCCCCAGAAAACTTACTAAGTAAACAGAGACAAAGTATGATCTGTCATTACAGAGCCATTGAGTTTCCCAAAAGTGCACAACATAAAATTCATTGAAATTGCGACATAGTAGAGGAAACTCATACAGTAAGCCATAAGTTGGTCTGTTTTCTACAGTAAAGTTACACTACAGCTCTTCCATCTTTGACAGAGGCTGACTTCAGTCATCTGCATCATATCTCATTACCTTTAGCAGACAATTAACTTTAACATTACTGCCTCCTAGTGGACTTAGCGTCTGTAAATGGCCTGACATTTTCCATTTGCTTTGCAGAGAAGGCTTCTTTTGGTCACAAATTTTAGCCTTTAAAAAAACTTCAGCCTTTTAGTCCAGAGTGTCTTTGCTTTTCTGTAATTCTAACTGTTTAGACTGTGCAGGTCTGGGATGGAGTGCATGCAGTCCCCGCTGCTGCAGAAAATAAAGCCAGCCTTGATGTAGACTGTACAGTCTGCAAGCATCGCCTGGAGCTGCACAAGTAACCAAGGCTGTGGCTATGACCCGACTTCTTCTGGATTTCAGCGTGATAGAAAATGTTTACTGTCCTCTTTGATTAAAAACTGAGACCAGGTAGGTCTTTATTTCTGTTTTATGCTACATTACAGATATTTATGTGCAATATATATCTATGTCTCTGTGTATGTTTCTGTGATCTGTCACATGCTTGCTTGTACTGTAGTTTAGTAAGCTTCTGTGAAAGTCTTTGTGCACAACAGTGCTGGAAGAAATACGGCGATAGTGCTTAAATGCCAGTAGAATGTAAAGTCACGATTGCAGGGAAAGTCCTGGAATCATATTTTTATGTTCCCAGAAAACGAAACATTAGGTTTCACTTTCTGGGAACCGAATTTAATGGTAATCCATCCCTTTAAAATAATAGCAGAGGAGCCTGTTCAGTGTAATTGATATTACAACCACTAGGCAGAGCCCTAAGCCTTCCTTTAATTTAGGACATCAAATAGGGCTTAATATATTAAGACATTCATGCTTGTTATGGTGAAATGATCATGCAGGGTAAGCTACAAATACTGAACTTCATCCTCGTGTTGCCTTTTCTTATTATCAAAAATGCAAAAACAAAAACATTGAAGGAAATAGATTACTACACCCACTACTACTCTGGATTGTTGTAAGTTATTCCACAGCTTGTTTCTTCTATGTGGTTTAGTTTTACACCTTGGTCAATTTCTAAAGCGTTCTTTGTCGTGTAACAGAGATCTGGGGGATGAGAGGCAGCGGAGGTGAGCGTGAGGTGAAAGGGACAGCAGATGGGTGCTGATGGAGCTCAGTGCAGATGGACAATAGGGTTCCCCACAGAGGAATAATAAACACCTGGGTTAGCCAGGCGAGGTAACCCAAACGATATTAGAATGTCCTTCATGGTTTTGGTTAAATTTATAATATTCATGCATAGTGTGTGTGTGAGTGCTACAGAGGGGAAGAGAGAAACACCACTTTTCCATCCATACCAATAAAGCACCATTTCTCTATGATTTATTGTTCTACTGAATCAGACTTAAATAAAAAATGAGAAAAAAACATTATTAAATCTTCGTCTCCACAGAGACAGGCAGCTTGTGGCAAGAAGGCTGGGATCTCTTCCATAATGTGTCAGATGTTCAGAATTACTTTTTGAGTTTATAATGTGATTATCTGAAATTGAACTCAGGCAGAGGGTTGTTGCATGAAAAGGAAACAGCTGAAAAAAATTGTAGAGATGTGCTTCACTTCACTTGCCTTTGAGATGCTAAAGGAATATTTTTACAGCATTTTAGCACCGAGTTTGACAGAAGTGGGGCAGCTGAGGTGAAGCGTTGAGGGGTGTGTTTGTAAGAGGAACTTAGTTTGAGTCAATCAGCTCAGTCCTGTCAACATATTTTAGTTAAGGTAAGGATTAGGGCCCAGGTCATCAATACACATCATTTAACCTTTATTTTAAGTTGCTGATTTACATTTAAAGAGTATTTAATGAATAATTAGAAAAATATTTATCACATTACACTCAAACACAAAGCAGTGCTAATAAAGAAAGATCCTGAACATCAGGAAACAGGAAGGAAATCTCTCTTACAGGAACTGCTAAACAAAGATAGGAACAATGATTGGAAAACAACTCAGCTGGAAAATAGGATGTCTTAGGTGATGAGGATGGACTCTGCCATGAAACTGCAATTTCTTCATCACTGATTTTACTACTGTCTGCAGAGCAGAAAAAAAGCAGCTGTTGTTGAGAAAGTGCGTTCATGTTTTCCATATGCATGTCATTGCACATTCGGCATGTTGGATATTTGCTGCCAGCAGTCAGCCTGGTGCATATTATGTCTCAGATGCCTGTACAGTAAGAAAGCATTAAATGGACTTTTCTGACAGCTTAAATACCGCAAATTAAATTAAGTTGTTTACCGCAGAGGTATTTGGAAAGAAAAAATTATTATATAGCAGGAAGTATTATTTACAAGGCACAAAACTATAAAGAATATTTCCACATTGTTTGTCTTTGACAGGAAAATATGCTGTGGTTTTTATGACCCAAGTTAATGATCAATTATCAACTCATTGTACACGCTTCCTTTTATTTTTGGGCTCCATATAAAGCTGACCTGCAGTGAATAGAGCTATACAATTGAAGGGGGTACAATGAGAGAACCGAGTAAAAAAAGGAAGCGTTGTGCATAAACTCTGTGTACATGTATAAGAAGTACTTCCTGTATATTTTTGGAGGCAGCACAACAAATACTCAAGTATCACTGATCAGCCATAATGTTAAAGCCACTGATGAAGTGGATAAATGTATCTTCTTGTTGCAATGCAATGTTCTGCTGGGAAACATGTGGTCCTGGCATCCATGTGGATGATGCTTTAAGATGAGCCACTAAATAGAGCACGCACACCTCTCCATTGACAATAGCACTCCTCAGTGGTAACAGCTTTCCCCAGCAGGACAATGCATCACACCACAAATAGTCCTTAAGAACAAAACACAGACTCCACGGCATTCATCCAGCCTCCAGACTCTCCACATCCTAATCCAGCTCATCTGTGGGATGAGCTGAACAAGCCCACATCACAGAGGCCCCACCTCACAACCCACAGGACACAAAGAATCCCACTAACTCCCACAATCAAAAACCACAGCACATGCTCAGGCTGAGGTTTGATATCCAAGTCCTTAAGGGTCAAAGGTGTTCTGATAGCATAAGGGAGATTTTTGCATTATGAGGTGAGGCAGGTGAGGCTGATTGGTGTAAAATTGGTGTATTTGTGTTTACTGCTTATACAGGAGTGTTTCTCTCTTTTTTAAGCATATTTGAGAGTAAGAAGAGAAAAAAAGATGAAAGTTTTCCCATCTGGGCAGCATTATTCAGATTCCACTGTGTTGGATATTTGATGCTGGCATGTGAAAGTGGGTGTGGCATGGAAACAGACTGAGGTACAGTGAAGTGAGAGGAAAGATGAGGAGTGGGGAACCAGAGGAGGGTGCTGTTCTGTTAGAAAGGTGATGTGGCCTTGAAAGCATACACACACAAAAAAAAATGCCTTGAATAGGAGGGAGGATAATAAGAGAGGAATCTGATAATTCATGCACACGGCTCATATGTTAAGTCAGCGTTAAGTTAAAAATGTGTTGTGTTGTGGTTGTTGCCAGGAAAAGCAAACAGATGGGGAATGTAACACTTCAGATTAATATATCTGCAGAGTGATATTTCTGTGATGGTGTAAGTTATTTCGTCAGCAGTGGATGACAGCCACTAGGAGACAGGCAGTCTTGCTGGTGAAACACTTCCATAATTCACATCCCATGTGAATCTGCCTCGGCTTGTGGGAGAAAAGGGAGGGAG
>VOQK01043019.1:70324-91242 GCA_015052645.1 Benitochromis conjunctus | reverse complement strand
GGTTGGGGGGGGGGGGGGGGGGGGGGGCATCCAGTGTTGACTTGTGGTTTTGTGGTTTGGTCTCTGTTCAGGTCATGTGCCAGTCAGACAACCAGATCCTAAGTCACTGCTTCCGCAGAGAGGAAGTCATAGACCAGAAACGCCCAGAGATGGTAACAAATCAGTCACACTCTCTTTGTTGATCATTTGTATCCATGATTTTAAAAAGGATTGCCAAGTGTTGAACACGCACAGAAAATACACTCAGAGAATTTCACATCATTTGATTTTCTTTTATTGATCCTTTAGGCTGCCAATCAGTTCAAAAACAGCCTGATGAAACTTACGGAAATCCTCAGGTCTAAAGAGCCATCCTACGTGCGCTGTATCAAACCAAATGATGCCAAGCAGCCAGGTACATATTCACATACTGTTGTATTAATTTGGATATATAAGCGTTTTTTGGGGGGGAAGGTCCAGGTCTCAAAAAAATGCTTTATTAGCAGATCCTAAATACAGATCAAGAAAAATGATGTAAAGGTTACCTGTGCAACCCTGGCTGCTGTGGTTTCAGTTTTATCTCACAGCAGTGAACTAGAAATGTTGTTTAGTTGGTGATTGATAAACTAATTATGTTTGACCTAATTCTTTTCTTACATTTCCCGTTCCTACTGCGCTCTCAATCAAAACCTCTCAGAAAATGAAATACCTTCTTAAATACTCTAAGAGTAAAGGTGGAGAATGTGTTTTGTTTGATTCAACAGTAAACTAACATGTGATTACAGATGTTTATAAGTAAATCTAACAAAAGGGTTTATGAAAAGCAATTTTCATTTAGTTGAATCTGTTTTATTAATAAAGCTTCTTAATGAATGTAATGAAGGTTATACTGCTGTGTGAAATGTGTTTCATATTATTGGCCAGAAATATGTCTTTGGTACTAATAAATACGGTTTCTGTCCCTGCAGGAAAGTTTGATGAAGTTCTGGTCCGACATCAGGTGAAGTATCTGGGTCTGATGGAAAACCTGAGGGTCAGGAGAGCTGGCTTTGCGTATCGTCGGCGCTTTGAAGCCTTCCTGCAGCGGTAGTTCACAGTTGAGGTGGCTGTTTACTTTATGTTCAATCTTCTGTTATTGTAACCATTCATAAATGCTCCTAGGTATAAGCCCCTGTGTCCTGACACGTGGCCCAACTGGCACGGCAGACTCGCAGATGGAGTTTTGACACTGGTGAAGCACCTGGGGTACAAAGATGAAGAGTACAAACTGGGGAGGTAACTTGTTTAAGGAGAAAACATTGTGTCGTTTTGCATCCACCCTCACTAATGTTGCACGCAAGGCATTTAATCACACTTAATTGCAATAAGTGTCCATTGAAAGGCACATTGATTTTGTGTTGATCACAATTTTTTTTGGGCTGCTTTCTGCAGATCAAAAATCTTCATCCGTTTCCCAAAAACGCTTTTCAATACCGAAGATGCTCTAGAAGTGAAAAAGCCAGAGATAGGTAAGCAACAATAAACAATAAAATTTAAGTTAGTGATGCAAAATCAAATGTTGTATTCATGAAATACACTTCTGATGAGTTTAGAGATGTCAGAAATGTGAAGCCTCAGCTTTTTGGGAGGTTTTAGTAAAACAACACCATTGTAATCATCACAATGAACATATTTTGAACACAATCATAAGGTACACAGTAAATACACAACATAGTACACGAGAATAAATGTCCTTTACTTTATGTTCCTCGTGTTTCAGCGCTGACCCTGCAGACATCATGGAGAGGCTACAGAGAGAGGGCCAAGTACCAACGCATCAGACGTGCAGGTCAGACGACCTCCAGCTGTTGGCGCTCTCATACTTTACCACCTGTTTTTTTAAAGAATAGCCCCTAAAATGAGAATATATAAGCGTTTAATGTGGTTGTATAGTATTGTTATATTGGGACTACCTGCTTGGTACAAGTGCATAAATCTGCTTTACAGCTTTGTTTCATTTTCCCAGCATTCCTGTGTGGGTCTAAACTGACTTTATGTATCTGCTGCACTAATGTTGGGGTGTTCTCTTTGGCTGAGTATAAGAGCTGTCTTGGTGTTCATACATGCATGTGTGTATATGTATAGTGATAGTGATCCAGTCGGGGTGGCGAGGGATGAAAGCACGCAGGAGAGCTAAAAGGCGTCGCCAGGCTGCTGACTTAATTCGCAGGTGCTTGAATGAAACTTTGTTTTGGCTTTTAGTTTTTGGTGCTGTGTTTTGCAAAATATAATTAATTTCCATCACGATTTTTTTTGTTGTTGTTGTTCAGGTTCATTAAAGGCTTCATCTACCGTCATGAGGAATACGGTCCTGAGAATGACTATTTCCTGGATCATGTTCGTTACTCTTTCCTGAAAAATCTACGCAAAAACCTGCCCAAGAGTGTTTTGGACAAATCCTGGCCGACACCTCCTCCGTCCCTCGTTGAGGTGCAAAAAGCCCACATTCAAATTGAGTCCTTCTGCTGACTAAGATCATTGCACACAGATAATATAATATTTTAATGGATAAACCGCATTGTTAATTCTCTGGTCTCCTACAGGCATCGGAGCACCTGCAGAGGCTGCATATGCGGAACATGGTCACAAAGTATTGCAGGAGGGTCCAGCCTGAATGGAAGAAGCAGGTACACTGATTACAGAAGATGGTCTAGCTATTATCCTGTTGGTGTTTTTGTCCTGCATCAACTTAATAATGTTTGTCCAGGATTGAGACTGTATCTGATGGGCTTTCATTAGTTGTTTTGTTTTCATTTTTATTTAAATCTCAGTTGATTTTTGTTTGTCCGCTAGATGATGCAGAAGGTTGTAGCCAGTGAGATCTTCAAGGATCGGAAAGACAGCTACCCTCAGAGTGTTGGAAGGCTGTTTTTGGACTCCAGGCTTGGTACACGTTTATGTATTCATTGTCTTTACACTTGTTATCCACCACACACTGGCAAGGATAAAAATTCACAGAGCATTTCTACTGCTTTATACAGAACGTGAGCAAATCAGTCTCAAAGTCGTCCAGACTCTCGGCAATGACAAAGTGCAGGTAGGATTACTTTTTTTTTTCTTTAAAGCCTGATGGCAATAATGAATGCTGCTTTGGAGTAATGTGTCTCCTTGTCCTTTTCAGTACGGTGTTTCAGTCATAAAGTATGACAGGAGGGGTTACAAGCCGCGTCCTCGCCAGCTGCTCCTCACTAACACCTTTGCTGTGTTGGTGGACAAGACCAAGATCAAGCAGAGGATCGACTACACAGTTCTGAGAGGTGAAAACCAGCCCTGAGAAGGGGACAGTTTCACAAATGTAGTATATTGAGATAGTTATTGAGATAATGTTCTTAAATTCATCACATTTAAATGCATCATTTTTGTAATGGAGGAATTTTCACATCTTTAAATCCTGGGTTTTTTTAAACGACCTTCGGCGGTCGTAAAATCTAACGGCCTTTTCTGGAAAACTCAACTCAGTCTCTAGAGACTCTAAAGCAGAAGTTCCCATATTTGGATGATAGAGTGGACTGTGAACTTATCAGCTACTGCTAGCAAACTATACAGGTTCAAATTCACACATACACACACATATTCTAATTAGTGCTGCAAAACAATGTAATAAAAACTTTTACAAATTCGTGCATGGGCTTTACACAGGAAGTCATTATTAGTCAGATAATTCCCTCAAGAGTTCTCCAGACTTGAATTAGCAGAGGGGATGTCTAACAGGCAGCTGTAGCCAGCAGCTGCCTGTGCAGGAACACTTGTTACTCATAACGGCCACACACTTAACTCCACTGTGCATATGAATCAGCTAAGAATGATTTGCCCCATACAGCTGTTATCATAGGGGAAAACTATCCGCGGAGATCAAAACTGTTTTACACCAGACTGTAAAAGATGTTGTAAAGTTGGGGACTTTTAAGATCGGAGTCTACGGGGAATAACTTGCTTTTGGCGCTAGCCTCAAGCAACCATTAATGGTTTTTGGCACTTTTGCAATGGCTTCATTTGACAGTTCAGGAGGTCGCCACAACACTGCTAGGTATTTCATTATGAACATTGTGACTGTTCAGTGTGAGCTTAGTGTTTTGTTTTTGTTTTTTGAAACAGCTATCTCTTTGAGCTCTCTCAGCGATGGGATGTGTGTTCTTCACATGCCCACGGCAGACAATAAACAGAAGGTACAGTAGGACATCACAGTCATGCCTGTGTGGAATAAAGGAACCATGCAGCCACCCTAAAGCCCACTGTCTCTCCCACAGGGGGATCTGCTGCTGCACTGCAGCCACGGGATCGAGCTGGTGACAAAACTAGCCATGATGGCCAACAAGACCAGCTACGTCAACATCAACCCGGGCAGGTAAGATTCAGACTGACTGCTTGTGTGTGGTGGTCGCTGTCAGTCCAACTTATCATCTTATCCACTTTTTATTTGCTACTTCTGTTCTTGGCACGCAGCATTCAGTTTGCTGTGGCTCGAGGCAAGGAAGGAATAATTGATTTTGTGAGGGGCACAGAGCTGAAAGTGACCAAAGGCAAACGAGGACATTTGCTAGTGGTGAGTCAGTGGCTGCTCTGATATCATGTGGGGAGCCTGCAGACAGGGAGGGGTGTTTTTATACAAAAAACATTTGATAGCTGACTGTGTTCAATCTGTTTTCACTCTTCAGACTGCCCCTCGGATCAATGCCACATGAAGACACAGAAAACAGCCACCAGCTAACAGATCAGTTTGCAGCGTACAGGAGAAAGCCACAGAATACAAAACATGCCCGACAGAGTGCTTATTGACTCACATACTGTACATCTTCATTATAACAAGATTATCTTCAGTGTTGCATTAACTATTGATAACCAAGGATGAAAATCAAGACATGAAGTAGTCACCATATGAAATGCTGTAACTCTTTATTGATAAAAAAACACAATATTTATCAAATATGAAATCGCTTCTGTAAAACACTGTATTACATATTGCAAGAGAATTAAAATAAACCACTTTGAAATAAATAGCATTGTAATAAATATTTCAATAAATAGCAAAATATCTTTGGAAAGTCCACTAGATCAAGGGCGTGGGTGGAAAAACAGGATGTTGGGAAGCGTTCTCGCCGTTCTGAAAGCTTATTTCTAACTTACAGTCAGAGGTGAGACAGAAACTCTGGGAAATACCCAAGAAAGCCCTTAAAATTAGAAGAAATAAAAAGCAGACTCGCAATAATCAGAGTATCGCGGAGTATTAACAAAAACACTTGAATGAAAAGTGTCACAATCATTCGAGTTTTATCAAAGTGCTGAGAGTCAGTTCAACTATTTCTTCCTTTTTTCTCTTTGACTGTGTGTGCATGTGTGTGTGTGTGTGCGTGTGTGCATGTGTGTTGTCTTTTTTCAGTTTTGAGTCATGACTGTATTTTCGAAGCCAGTAAAAGAAAGTCTCTTGCCAGCTTGGTGAGGTAAAGGTCCAGATCCCTCAGGATGATGTAACCTTCCACTCGGCTGCCCCATACTGTCCTGGACCTGCTTGCTGGGTTCAGGAGTGTTTTTGCCATAGCAGCTGCTGGCCTTATCCAAGAGCTTCTCAAAGAGCTCATCTAGAGGAGAAAGCAAAAAAAAAAATCTTATCAGACCACTTTTGGTGTCACTTCCTCCACAGGGAAGGGGGGGATGAAATGTGGGTGGATTTCAGTAAAAAGACTGTGGATACCTGAGTGCTGACTTGGCTAATCAGGTCGCGCAAGTCCAGCTGAATGTGCCTAATGTTCTGAGTTAGAGTTGTCCGAGCCTGGTGCACCACCTTCTGATCTTTCTCCTCTTTCTCCAGCTGTATTCTCTTCCACTCCAGCATATTCCAGTAGGTTTGCATGTCCCAGAAAGCGGCATGCAGTCGTTCCCACTCCTGAACGCACAAGTGACAAGCACATGATTACATAATGAAAAGCATTGCACAACCCCATCTGTGCTTGAAGTTTTAAAAAGGGGAATTCCACACAAATTTTTACCAGTATTCTTATTCTGAAAAAGCAAACAATCTGACGGAGTCACCAGGTTTCTTTCTATTTTTTTTGTTCTCCTTATAATGGAAAAGGTCAAAACAAGAAATTCTCAGAATAACACCAAAAATCAACCAGAGAGACATTTTCTATGAACATGTTTTGAAACAGAGGGACGTACTAACCGTCAGATTAATCCACCGATAGAATTCTGTGGAAAGTAAGGGCAGGTCTTTCAAGTGTCGGCTTCTGTCCTCAAACTGCCTGTTTCCCAGCTGCTGCTCCTTCTTTAAAAATACACAAAAGAATAACTTAAGAGTTGTAGCTGGAAAAAAAAACTGACTAATGTCAGACCATGGAGTAGTACTGAATTTAGTACTTACATATTTCCTCAGCAGTTGTTGCACACGAGTTCGGGTGGACCTCGTGTGCTTGAAGCAATTAAGATACAAGGAATTAGTCTGAGTAACTGGAGATGAAGCGGATTGCTCCATGCAGCCAAGTACACAAAAAAGGAGGAAGAGAGCAGTCCAAGCAGTCATCTGAAACATCGGAGACAGGACCAGGGTTACAGGTTAGAAATCATCTACGACTTGTGTCAATGCAAACCACGTGGGCTGTCATAGGATAAACTAATGAACGAATAGATTGCACTGCTGCTTAAACTCCCAGCGATTAAAGAAAATAAGCTGACTTGGACTTCCTGTGAACTTGCTATGTATAGAAAGTGACACTTCTGAAGAAAATGAATATGCCAGATGGGAAATTTAACAACATTTCTCTAAGAAATTCCACGCCGCATCTATCATCCCCTGCCACATGACATCCATATGCTTTCTTTCTTAAATTCCAATAAACGGTTAAACCGTGAAAGCAAGGTCTTTTTTTGTTTCATCTTCTTTTTTAGCCTTGCACCCAAAAATGTCTGTGCAAAAACCTGAAGTCAAATCTCTAGATTACAGATAAAACTGACTTCAGCAGCTTGTTGTCACTGCATGAATCCTGTAATTAGAAGCGTTGTACATGTGCTCTCGATGCAAAACAGTCTTCTTGCTGAGTCAGTCTATCTCTTATTAACTGCAAGGATAACAGTCCTCTGGTCTCCCAACGTACATTAAAACAGCACAGTCATGAAGCATACATAAACACTATAGTGTATATACATAATAGTTTAGCTAAGTGTCATTCAATAGTAAAAATCTATCTATCTATCTATCTATCTATCTATCTATCTATCTATCTATCTATCTATCTATCTATCTATCTATCTATCTGTTGTATAGCTTTTTATATATATAGATATAGATATATACAGATATATATATATATGTATATATATGTGGTAAGCTATACGATATGTGGATAGATAGATATATAGATATAGTATCTATCAGAAACACAAACACCGTCAGACTCTTGTAAACTAGTGTAACATGGGCTTACCTTGGAGGAGTAGTGAGTAGTGCCACTCGATAATTTCATGCTTTACTGGCACTTGCAAACACTATATATTCATGTTCTTGCTTTCGGTTTCAGATGCTGTCTGGAGTTTTTGCATGTTTTTTTCCCTGTCTCTCTACCGTCTCGCTCTCTCTTACTCATGTCTCAGCATCTTGTGGTAAGCTATATGATTCAGAAGAAGTCAGGAAGACATGTCATTCACTATGAAACTAAAATAGGACGCTATTCCCCCCCCTTTCCTCCTTGTTATAATCATGCTTGTAAACTGCTTTTCTTTTTCTTTGTGGCCTTAATGTTTGTGTATTTGTGTACTCACAAATCTGTCCATTTTTAGGTCATTTAAAGTTGAGTGTCACATGGACAAATTGATAAGGCAGAAAAGAAAAAGAAGCATGAGAATAAGGATCTCCTTAAAAAAAAAAAACATCACTTTGAGCTATAACTGCTACTCTGGCGAATTGACCATGATGCTTAGTGTCACTTTTATTTTACACAATAAATAAAAACATAACTTTCTTTATTCCTGAAATGTCCAGGAATTTACCTCGGAAAAGGGGAAAGATGGAAAAACACTTCATCATCATCAACAAACACTTTTTGACTGTGCATCTTTAGGGAATATTTCAAGGAGTCTCATGATGTGGACAAGTTACAGCAAGCAGTTTCACTGAATGTCAGAGAAACAAGATGGAAAAAAAACCCCACCCATAATTTCATCAATTACATCACTTGGAAACTCAAGTCAGGAACCCACACACTCATTGCTAAAGCAAAATGATTATAATTACTATATATATATCAGTCAGTCTATATATAGAAGCAGTCAGTCTGAACATATATATATATATATATATATATATATATACATACATACATACACACATACACACACACACACACACACACACACGCACACACACACACACACAGGTAAAAAAGAAGATCCAGAAGTCTTTGATTGTAATGATGTTATCATTTTGAGTCCTTTTTTCTTGTATCCTCCATAAAGGTACCTGTCTCTGATATCAGCATATCCTAATAAGAATTTGTTTAAAAAAAAAACACAGTTTAAATAAATAAAATTAAATAATTAGGAATGAATGATATTTTACTGAAATTTGTGCTGCCTAGTTTGAGTTTTTTTTGCAGCTTTCAGTTATGTTCAGGTCTCTTCCAGTAAAAATCATTCATTTTTTGCATGCAATTTTGATTTTGATTTTATTGAGCCTTAAAAGAACAGCGTTCTATTCCAGAAAATTGCTTAACCGTGAAGGGGTTGATAACGATTTTGAGGTGAATTCCCAACCAGACATGAATTCAGTGCCTTCAGTACTGGAAGTCACCCAAGATGAAAAGAAAAGAAAACCGGAGCAGTAATCTGTTATCATCTTGAAATGTGATCCCTTTGTTATTGGAACAAATATAGTTTTGCATGGCACGATGCCATGGAAAGTGCGTCTGCCTGTTTTTGAGTATAATTATGAGGGTTTTTTTGTTTGTTTGTTAATTTAGTGTAGCGAATACGTGGCTGCTGAATTTTAAAACTTGCCACAACAGGGGGACAGAGCACAAGATTTTATAAACAAATCCATTGTCTTAACTAAATTTCTGACTGTTTTATACAAATCACAGCATTTTTTTTTTCACAGATTTATCACAGATTGAAATGATTCTCACATGATTGTTGTTTGGTTTGTTTTTGTGCAGAAATCATTGACTACATAAAAACATGTTCCTGGAGTCACTTCACAGTAACCCATTGTGCCAGTTGAAACTGTGTAAGAGTGTGTAAAGATGCTACATGAGACTCATCACAATATATTTAATTTATGTGTAAATAACGTTGTACATAAATATTACATTAAAATTTTTTTATTAGATTTTAATGAGTTAGCTTGTTTTGCTGTCTCATTTCCTAACTTCCTAACAATGTCAGTACAGAAGTTTAATCTTGTGACAGAGCAATGTGTCTTCTCTAACAGTTTAGCTTTGCTTCATTGTGTTGTTTTACTCTGTGTAAATCTAATCTTTCAGACAGTGGAGGAAATTCAAATGGGCAGCTTTACTAACAATGCAGCTTAAACTGAATGAATCACATTTTTGGAACAACTGTGAAGAGGAAGATAAAGATCACTGTAAGATCTTAAATTAGGTTCGGGTATTCACACAGTGACTTTTAGACAAATTTCGAGAGTCGGAATGTTTTTGTGAAATTTCTGAAATGCAGCTGGTTTCAAACTATGAAAAATTCTGACAACTCCTAATCTCTAGAAATTTTAGTGACCGGACGTTTCAGCCTACCTCTGTTGTGTGACAGTTTCACTTTGGCATTTAAGTGTTGGTTTTCTTCACCGCAAAATCTCAAAGGTTTCAATGAATTGTACTTTGCTTGCTGAAGCCACAGGTTGTTGTAACTGTTTATGAGGGTTCAAAGCTCACTCTGTATGCAAACTTTTGTCGAGAAAGTAATAATAAATCTGTTTTTGGTTTATACTTTTTTTTTTTTTTAACTAGCTGGTTATTAACCTATTATTAACCTGTTGTAACCAAATGTGACCCGCTTTCTCCTGTGAGGCCTTTTTAGACTCCACTGACAACACTTCTCGCACAAGTACAGGCCTGTGTTTCTCACCTGTCTGGCAGAGTTCATAGAAACAACTGGGACACTTTGTTGGCAGCAAGAAGAACAAAAGCCAGCTGCACACTTTGTAGTCTTGAAAACAACACGTTTCTGACCTGACTTTTACAGTGATACAGCAGAAACACCCCAGGATTTCTATTTAGCTTGGATTACTTGTATATAACAAAAACGGGGTACGAATGTTTTCGCGGGTTCAACCTAATTCACCGCTGACTCTCCAGTCTTTCATGCACCTTCATGGTGGGTTTTTGAAATATGTCAAGTCTCAAGTACCTTCTGTCAAATTATGCATTTATACTTGGCTGTTTTTCTTTTTCTGCATCTACTGTTTTTTTTTAAATAAAGCAAAGATTACAATAAATCAAATAACACATCACGTTTCTTCACTGAGTCTAGTATAAAGATTTAACATGTTGGGTCCTTAGGATTCATTTAATTTGGAGATGCTAAAGAGATGTCAGTTTATCCTATATTTTTTTTAAAGAATCTGCTGTTACATAAAAACATTTCACACAGTCACACTGGAGATGCTAAAAATCATTGTAATTGTGTTCACATAGGGTGAAAGAGTGTCTACAAAAAAATGCGGGCTAGGTAAAACTCTTTACCTCTTCACATAGTTATTCTGATTCTGGTTTACAGTTTGTCACTTGTCATTTCTGACTATGATACTACTTCCTTATGCTGTTTTTGATATTGAGGCAGTGTGCTATATGGACAAAAGTACTGGGCCACACAGTCCCTTAATCTTTGAATTAGGGTGTTTTCAATCCCATTGCCATGTGTGTAAGATGAAGCACGTAGCCATGCAGTCTGCCTTTACAAACATTTGTGAAAGAGTTCTAAAGACCTCGGTAAATTTCAGCGTGATTCTGTAACAGGAATCCACTGTTGTAACAAGTCAGGTTGTGAAACTTCTTCCCTCAGACATATTCCATGATGTAAGTAGTAGGTGGTAATATTGCAAAGTGGAACTACAGCAACTCAGCCACATAGCAGGCCACATAAAGTTAGAGTTATATAAAGAGAGAGAGAGAGGAGTCGCCAAGTGCAAGGTGCATAGTACATAAAAGTCACCGACACTCTGCTAAATGAATAACAATGAATGAGTTTCAAACCTCATCTGCTATTAACATCAGCACAGTAACTGTGCACTGGGAGCTTCATGGCCATGGAAACCCTTCCTTCTGTAGGTGTTGCAACTGGGTAGCTCGGTACATTTGCCCATGCAGTTTAAATTGTAAAAGCGTTACTATTCTAACTTTTATAAGCGTTATTTAATTATATAATTCTTTTAAAATCACATGAAGTACTTCATTAGCTTAATATGATAGCATTTTGCAAAAGCTAATAGTTCAGTCAACGCAGAGACATTGATCTATGAGCGCTGCTTTTAGATCCTGTAAGTACTCCCTCCAAAGCACGTCGGATGAGCTGAAGGCTTTTCAGAATTGTATTAAAACAAAGTAATATTAAAGAAGTATGGCAACATTCGTGGATTTTTTTCAGTATTATCAAACGTGGTAACTTAATTTGTATCTGAGTTTAGATGCAAGAAATTAAAGAGGATTGAGGCCCATTTGTACTTTTGGATATTCTAACTACATGAGCATAGATGGGTTTCATCTATGCTGCAATGGAAATGTACTTTCAATATTTCCTTTGAGCCTCTAAATGATGAAGAGCATCATCCCAACCCTAAAACCCTGTAAAGCTCCAATAATAACATTTGTATGTGATCAGTGGCAACAAATGCATCACTAAGATCTCACAAGAAAAGGCTATCAGACTGCTTGCTTTGTGGCATTTTATTGACAACTTTTTATTTCAACTGATGTCTTCAAGGTAAGTGTTATGGGTTAATGATGAAATTCTGCCCTTTTGCAATATCCTCCTGAGAACTAAATTAACTTTTTTGTGATTTCCTTCCTCTTTGGAGCTAAAAGAGGCCAATCGAACACATGAGAAATCAATGGAAAGCCCAGGATGTCCTCTATTTCGTACACCAAGACTTAGTAGGGTAGCTCAAATGAGTCAAACGATATAGACCAAAAACAAATGTCCATTACGGCACTACATAGAGACACTGTTGAAAATACGTAGAGCCATCTACACTAAGAGCTTACAAAAACTACAAGACAATAAAGTGGTCTGATTGTGATGTAGCTCATAAAAATCTTACTTCTCTATGAAAAAGAAAATGCTGAGCTCTTCGTGAACTGTTGTGTGGTTAATAAGGAGGAAAGGGGTAGAGTCAGAAAAGGGCTTCCCTCATTTTCATTACCTGTTTTCGCTTATTTTCTTGAAACAGTAATGTTAAATTCCCCACGTTTCGTACAATTTACTCTTACACGTTTCATGCAATTGTGGTTTCAAGCATTCTTTTAGTTTTGCTATGAATTTGTTCCATTTTTTTCAACTTTTTCTATAAACAGCAAACCCAGATATTCAGCTTATTGTAAACACATACAGTCACGAGAAAAAGACGGTTGTCACAGGAATCTGTGCAGTTTTGTGAAAACCAAGCACATGAACATGAAGTTTGCAGGCATTTCTTCAGTGCACAGCTATGCTAAGGTCCCACAGCAGCATTTCGATCAGCTTGAGGTCTGGACTTTGACTGGACCATTGCTACACCTTAATTCTTTTCTTCTTCAGTCATTCTGTTGTAAATTTGCTAGTGTGCTTGGGATCACAGCCTCACGTTTGACTCTACAATACTCAGAGGAGTCCTGTAACTGCAAAACAAGCCCAAATCATCACCCCTCAACCACCGTGCTCGACAGTTGCTGCGAGTTCTTTCCACTGGTGTGCTGTGTTTAGCTTTCACTAAATGTGGTGCTGTGTATTATGGCCAGACATCTGCCCTTTAGTCCTGTCTGTCCAAAGGACATTGTTTCAGAAGTCTTGTGGTTTGTTCAGATGCAACAGAGAAAGAAAAGAGAAGAGGCTTTCTCCTGGCAAGGAGAAACTTCCAAACAAGCCGTACTTGTTCAGTCTGTTTCTAATTCTACTGTCATGAACATTAACATTTAACATGCTAACTGAGACCTGTGGAGGTGAAGCTGTTGGGGTTTTTTTTGCAGTTTCTCTAAGCATTGTGCAGTTTGGGGTGAATTTGCTAGGATGTCCACTCCTGGGATTGTTGCATTGAGTTTACACACACCTGAATGTTCCAACTTCTGCTTTTGCAGAGGTGCTCGCACTTGCTGACGTTTAAAAAATGAAGTGCATTTGATTAGCAGCACCTAGCAGCTACTTATCCTTTTAATTCCTGAGGAAGCAGTTCGTGTGCAGTTAGTAGCACAAAATCACAACAGCAATCACCTCAAGAAGCTTAATATTATAAGGTAAAAACTAAAGTATTAACACCAGAGTGAGGATTTGGTGTAGGGGGTTGATTTAAAATAAATGTGGATCTGACTAAAGAAGAAGAAAATAAAACTAAGAACTTTCAGTTTGAAAACGTTGTTTGTGTGTGTGTGTGTGTGTGTGTGTGTGTGTGTGTGTGTGTGTGTGTGTGTGTGTGTGTGTGTGTGTGTGTGTGTGTGTGTGTGTCTGAGAGAGAGAGGATGTGAGTGTCTATTTGTGGCTGCTTGTCATTGAACGTACTTTTAAAATGAGGGTGAGAGACTGAAATAATGCAAACCCCTGAGAGCCAGAGGCAGACAGGGGAACACCCAGGAGTCCCCGGCGGTCAATGGCACCCAAGAGAGCTGAAGATCCGAGGCCACAAGTCCCGATGACAACCATGTATCCACCCCAGCTGAGGGATAGGGGAAGCCCCAAACGGAGATGCCAGACGGAGTTCCAACAGCCAAGGGTGGGGGTGTCAGGGGACCAGAGGCAGTGGGCAACCCCCCCAGCACGAGCAGAGGACGGGGCGACAGATCCCCGAGAACTGCCCGAACCCTGGCGGAGCCCCCAGCACGTGATGAAGCGGCCCAAGCCACCCCGGAACACAACCCCCAGGGGAGCAGGCCAGCAATCACTCCAAAATGCCTAGTCAGGCACCCCGGAGCCAGTGGGGAGCAGCAGTGAGGGGAACCCTTAGTAACAATGTCCCAGCGGGATCAAGGCCCTGCGAGCCCCAGACCCAGGCCTAGCAACACGTATATACACTCATCAAACTATTGATGATAGTGTAAATCACATCACATAAGCAGTTAATGATTAAATTGTGGAATTTTCCCGGGTTATCTGTCTGAGCAAACCAGAACATAAACGCCCACGTCTCTGCCTGGTGGACAAAAAACAACTGGATGGGGTACAATACACACACATGTGCAACACATACACGCACATACTCATCTATCAGTCTTACCTCTCAGGGGTCAGACATAAAGGCATGCCTTTTCAGCAGCATCCACTTAGCTCAGAGAGGCAAGGCTGACTTATTATCCGTGTACCTTTGTCCATCATATTCACTTTGTATTAGAGTCAAACAGAACAACTGTGTCTTTATGTAGGCAGAGTTAAAAGTCTTGCACAGGGTTCTCTGAGACTAATAAAAGAGAGAAGAGGGGAGGAGTGTTTAAGTCCAACATTAACAATAGTTTGTTTTAAACAAACAATTCATTGGCTGATACAAACATCTATATTTTAAAACATTTTTTTTCATAATATATGAATTTGTATATGTCGTAGCCATGTCAAGCAGGTTGAGTGGTTTGGAGACAAAGTTAGAGAGGTAAGGCTGAGATGGCTTGGACATGTGGAGAGGAAGGATAGTTATTATATTGGACAAAGGAGCTGCCAGGCAGCAGGAACAGACAAAGACCACAGAGAAGATTCATTGATGTAGAGAAGGAGGACTTGCAGAGTGTTTGTGTGACAGAGGAGGATGTTAGAGAGAGAGAGAGTGAGATGTAGGCAGATGAAATGCTGTGGCAACCTCTGAAATAAGCAGCTGAAAGAAGAAAAGAAATATTAATCATGTTATTTAAGCAATGGGACATTTTATGGTTGAAACTACCACTGGTGGTTGCTTATTGGTCAGTATTAAAGTGATAACTGATACAGTTGTGGGAATTTCTTTTTGGCTTTGCTGCCAGATGTTTCACTTATATGGCCATAACTGACCCAACAATGAATCCACTTGATTGGTTTGCAAAGTTTGACAGATAACGAGAGCACAGTTTCTTGACTTTTGACTATATTTTGCACCAAGAAGCATCGTCCTGCAAGTCGAATGGAATGAATAGATCACGTCATTAAAACAATCTGAAGTGAAAGAACTGAGCCAGAGGTCTGTTTGTCAATTATATAGCATTTTTTTCTGACATTACTGATTGCGTGACATAACACGCTGACAGAAGGCGATAATGCCAAAGAGCTGCGTTAACACATTTGTCTGTGTTGTAGCAGTAATGTTTTTCATTGTAGCGATGGTACACTTAGTGAATATGAAAAAAGTTGGACACATTTGTGAAATTGCACTAATGCTAAAATAATTGCCTGTGACTACTTTCCAAATAAGAGACACATTTTCTAATATAACCTCCTAGTTAGCAGGACTATTTTCGGTTGGTCATCTCTTCTAAAATCATGTGAGTGCCTTGCAGCATTTTTCCGATTCAGGCCTTAGTCACCCAGGCCCAGAGTTGGCGAACCCTGGCAACCTCTGTTCACTCAACCAGTTGGCCGGTGGTTGCTGGAGGTTGTCATCACCAGGTGAAATCAGTCACAAAGATGGTGCTGCACCAAAAATCTCCTTGTGATTGTTTTGGTTGGTAGCAGGTTGCCACGGTCACCTGCAGTTTGTATGGAAAACGGCAACTTGTTAGCAAGCACTTGCTATTTAGTCTTCAACCTGGAAATGGAGCGCATTCACCACCAAAGTAAAACCTCAGGAAATCACATGATAGGGTGGGGCTAGGTTTCACAGCGGGTTCACCCGAAACCTTGGCTGATTGTGACC
This sequence comes from Benitochromis conjunctus, assembly GCA_015052645.1. Taxonomy (NCBI): domain Eukaryota; kingdom Metazoa; phylum Chordata; class Actinopteri; order Cichliformes; family Cichlidae; genus Benitochromis; species Benitochromis conjunctus. The sequence goes on along the minus strand of VOQK01043019.1, from coordinate 75,227 downwards.
TACACCTGTTTTCACACCTTGGCTCATGTGATTAGGTAGAGGATCAACGGGGGGGGGTCCATGTCCCTCTTGGGGGGGACACTCCCATAGGGCTTAAATCTGGGACTCTCCACCATTTGACCTTAGAACTGAAGAAGCTTCTCGGATGAGAGGTGAAACGTCTTCAAGCAACTTAAAGAAGTCCAGATGCTTTTCTTTCCAAGCTCCTTAGACCACCAAAGTAAAGTTGCACATTATCTCAGCAATAAACTAATTTCAAAAGGCACAATTTGCTTTTAAGGTGAATGTTCTTCTTTTCTGGTTTGCGTCATACAGCTCAGAGAGTAAATGGTGTGTGTTTTCACGGAAATTAGCAGCAACCTGCTAGTGACTAAAGTAATTTCACTTTCCTGACTGGCAGCACACTCCAGCAACCACTCTCAACCGATCAGGGAGTACACATTTTTCCCCTTGTGGTTTCCAGATGGGCACTAATCGGTCTCTTGACCTTATCAATTTTTCGGTTATTGTTTGATTGACCAAATCCAGTGATGACTTTTGACCACATGTAAACAGATCAGCAGGTCATCACTAGCGATCTAGGTTGCATCTGGAATGTTTCAAGTAAGAAAGACAAAGTTGATGATAGGTTGTGTCTTTCCCAAACTCAGCCAAGGAAATCAGCCACGACTATATTTTAACTGTTGAAGTCCTTCACCTGTGGCTGTGTATCCACTAAGGTGCTGTGTATTAATTTTGTGAACACCTCATGCCAACATTTTGATACACAATGTGGGTGTCTTACTGACTCAGTGACATAAGATTTATCCAATGAAAACACAGCACGTTTTGGCTCTAAGCCCTTTTTCTCCCCCACAGTCATTTCTGTCTGTCTCAATGCGAACATGTGGTGGATGTGCCAGAAACATGTTTTGCCATCAATGGATTTCACTTCTTTGGAACAGAGTTAATCCCGCTACCTGAAATAATTGATTTTTGTTTTCTTTGGTAAATAGGCTCTTAATGTATCTGAAGAAGAAATTGGATAAAGTGCTTATTAAAGTTCAAGTATGTTTCAGTGATGACTCACCATTAACTTTTGGAAAAGGGAATTGTGTTCCGTCACATTTGGCCGTCACTTTGTTTGAGTGTGTTCTCTATAAGTGCTTATATAAGTGCACATCTGCTTGGTAAAGAAATGCAGTAAATAGAACACAAGAAATGTGCTAAGTTGCTCAAACCACTGAGCTTAACTGCATTTGATTAGATTTATCAAAACATGTTATGCTGTTGAAGGGGACTTTGGCTTACACCTGAAAAACAACACATTCATCACACATTGCACTTGTCAGAGACACTTCAGATATATTATCGCTTCCAAACGAGAATTCCCTTGGCCCCTGTAAGTAAACCTTCCAAATCCACAGGTCTCATCCCTATTTTCCACCCAAAAACGAGCATTAGGAGGATTGCTCTGCTATTGTTGCTTGCCTTGGGAGCAAATCTATTTCTGCAGAGATGGAAATTGTCGGTCCCCACAAAGCTGCTGACACACTCTCAATGGAGGTGTCAATTCTCGAGGCCTCGCCATTGTGGACTGGATAATTTAATTGGAGAGGCACGACGGTGTGTCCCCGGTCGGGGTATTCAAATGTTATATCACCGCCTGTCCCAATGCTGGCTCCTCTCCTGGTGAGGAGATTCAAGATTTGATCCTCCACCCCTCCTCCTTCCACTCCAGATCCCTCCCTCTCTTCTCCAAGCAGGTGGGGGCAGTGTAATGCAGGCCCAGGCTCCTGAGAGGATCCTTTGTTTGGGGGGGAACACAGCTTTGTGGCCTCAAAGTCTCAGAGCGACTGATGTGGAGAGGTGCAGAGGAGGAGGGTGAACCTGTACAGCGATTACCTGGGAGTCGTTTTGGGGCAGGCACAAAATTAGTCAGCAGATAATGAAGCTGTCTTTGATTGCAGGAGAGAGTGAGGGTTGGAGGGGGTTGAGCGTGGGGTCTCCTGTACAGGAGGCCTCCACAGGGCATGAGAAGCATGTCTTTGGAGGAACGCCTGCTGTCAACGAATGCACTGTTTCTCTGAGATCCTGGCATAGTTTAGGGTTGAAAGATGCACAAAGGTTGGAGAAGAGCACAGGCAAACACATTCCTTTGTACTTCGGCTCCAGGTGAATGAGATTAAGAGACAAGTGTGTGTTTTTCCACATATGTCTGTGTAACTATAGGCCAACATCAATACACCCAAGTTCGCTTTTACTTTTTTCTGCTTAGCAATTAATGTAATTTTCAGACCATGAGGCGCACCGGACTATAAGGCGCACTGTCGATGAACGGGTCTGTTTTTTAAGGCGCATTAAGTGAAACAAAACAGTCAGATAAGTCAAACTTTACTCGACTCATTCTTCTTGCTTCCTCCACTTCCGTACCATTGATTCACTAATGTTGAATTCTCTTGCAGCTGCTCTATTGCCATGTTGTCTATTCCCACATCGTATTGTGGATGGATTATCTTAATTGTTCTCCTGACTGAAGTTTGGTTCGTTTACAGGATCCTGCCATGCGATTGCATTTGTCCCTAACCATCAGGAACCCTCACGCTAACATTTATCAAGTGGAAAAAAGTTAGCGTTCATCCTCCAGCTTCACTGTATGTTATGCTAACATAACTGTGTCACTAGCGATCACGTAGCACATCATTATATACCAGCTAGTCCAACTTCAGTAATGCTACAAACATCACTGCTGTTTAGTTTCTGTCTTTATTTATGTCTGAAGTGATAGCAGAGCTGTACGTTTGAATTTTTTCGGAAATCTCTCAGTCAGAACATGGTACATCATGTTTAGGTGAAAATTAGGCTGCTAACTCCCTGCTAACTTCTAACTCCGTTAAATTTAATAAATTATGTTTTCATGGACGCCTGGATGTTAAACTTAATCGTTACACCTGGTAAAGCGGCAACACTGATCATTTTATTAAAGATGAAAGTTTTGTAACTCTCAGTGATGTCGTAGTGTTCGTTTGACTTTGGGACCTGAAGTTTGGACCCGGATTACTCTGCGAGGCTCCTGAGTACGGTGTACCACATAAAATCGGTTCGAGGTCATTAAGCACAACCAGAGTTTATACATAAGACGCACCGGATTATTAGGCGCACTATCGATTTTTGAGAAAATTAAAGGAATTATAAGTGCGCCTTATAGTCTGAAAAATACGGTAGGCATTTTTGACAACCTCCTTAATGTGTGAGTTTAATCTGTTTTTACCATTTTCTTTTCTCTGACATACGGCGGCACATGATCCATCCCGAACATGGCGCAAACGTATAACATCTTTTTCTTTCTTTCTCTTTTTTTTTTTTTGGGCAAACTGTCTACCAATTTCCATCTTCATCCTTTTTTGCGTGTATGTGTCTGTTTGTTGCGCTGCACAGTTGTCACGACAACCTGCACAGTCGGCTCATGGCTGCCCTCCAAGCGCAGACAAAGCTGTCGTCGAATGAACCAGGCGTGTGTCCACGGGACCTGAGGGGTGCCGCCACCGCTAACAAAACACACAAAGCCCCTCGCCCCTGGCACTGGCCCTTACCCCGTCTACCCGCTATCCTGCCCCTCCCACACACCGCCGCCTGCTGCTTTGTGCCTGCTCCAAGCAGAGGAAGTTCCTCTCATCCCCTTTTAGAGGTAGTCCTGCCACCCATGCCCCTCTCTCACAAAGGCAGAGCTGAATACACACACACACGCACGCACACACACATACGCATTCTTTGAGGTAACACAATTTATGTTTTTGCGTCTTTACTAAGTTACACCCCAACTTACGTTTTTGTGCACACACATAAAACTCTCTTATAGACTCACGTCTTTGACCGGCCAGGCAACATTTCCTGTGGAACTTTGTTATAGATGTGTAAGTTATTTTTGCATTGCAAATGAGGAATACAAATCTTTCCCTGTTTTGTGAGGTCTCATTTAAATTAAAGGGACGTTTCATCCCATATCAGATTTACATATTTTCTCTGGTCAGTAGTCTGGTTTGTTTATCCATAAAGGTTGTTATGATGCAAGTTGTCCAGTTTAGGAAATATCTGCTTAATGCTTTGCATTAAGTGTAATTAAATGGCACACATCTTTTGGTATCAAATTTCCAAAATGCATTTGAAAAAATCATCAGCAATATCGGTTTTCAGAAATCAGGATATGGCACTAACTTTTGTGTAGGATGGGGTTTTTTGTACTCTCTAATGCACGTAGATCCCTAATATTAGATTATCCGAGTGGCCATTAATGTTTATATACAGCCATGTTGTCACTAGCACAAGCCTCTTGTCATGGATAGATGTATGCTGTCATCTACAGCATGATACACCTCTGAAGTGTAATTCAGTAGAAAGAAAATGCTTCCTACTCCAAACTGCTCACAGTAAAACTTGTGGATTCTGTAAGGAAAATTGCATTAAATTCAAGCGAAGGCAGAAATCTCTACAATTGATATCTGTAAAACTGGGAAACTCAGACTAAAACAATGAAGATGAAATAAAAAGCACTAAAAAAATGTGTTGAATCTCAAGTAAGGGGTGAACTGCCCATTAAAAGATAGACATAGAGACCCATCTTATATTTAACCACGAGAAAAAAAAAAAGTTCCAAAACAAGCAAAAAGACAAAAAAGGATTTGTCACGATTCCAGCAGTATAGACTCAGAGGTCCTAAATGTTATTCTTTGTTATCCTCACTACTCATAAACAGATTTTTTTAAAAATTGCCTATAATACAATTTTTTTTTTATTTTTGAGCTGATTTTGTAACTGTATCCAGTTTGTAACGTAAGCTGTCTGGTACTAATGGTCTCTTTGCACAGGATAACCTCAATGATATCATTAGACTTTTTTTTTGGGGGGGGGGGGGGGGTTTCAGGCT
>VOQK01043019.1:59063-70304 GCA_015052645.1 Benitochromis conjunctus | reverse complement strand
CAGATCCTCCTCCTAGTCCCACAGAAAGCTTTTTTTACAGCTGTCGTTGCAGTCTTAGCAGTACTCATGACTAGTAAACTGATCTTGATGTGTAAAATCTGAGGAGTTTTCCTTTAATCTTCAGCGAGTGCAGATCCCTTACTCACATCAGTGGGACTTACAAGTGAGGAAGCTGTTCCACATCCAAGGACACATTAGATCTGTCAAGTCAGCTGCATTTAAAATGTAAAGAGTGTAGACAGGCTGTGTCAAGTGGTGAGTGTACGTTCTTTGGTATGTCAGTCACTCTATAGTATGCGATGTGACACTGAGCTCACACATTTGTCACAACAGTGTCACGTCAACCCATAAGCATACCTGTATTTAACTCAGAATGACAGATCATTCAGGACTCTGTGCTAGGCCAACTTTGGTTGGGACCACTCAAAGAAAGCTAAACCAGTTTCCTTAAAGGCTGGTTTGGACTTTTGCAGTAAATCTTTGTAGTGCCTACTATGTAACCTATGTAAATGGCTGACACCGTTAAAAGCATTCATCCTTTTGCGTGGTGTTTTATGTGTTAAATGTATTGTGGTCGTGTCCTGGTGTCTTATGTGGTGCCAGCCACGATAGAAACAAATACAATGCCTGGATTTTGTTTCCCTTCTGGGTCCCCACTCTTTGTTGTGGTTAGTTCCCCTCACTCCCAGCGGGAGACATATTTGTCCCTCAAGTTTTTCCACTTCTTTGTACATTACCTCACATCCTTTCCAATAGTTTTGGCAATCTCCCTGCATGAATTTGCTGACATCTGTGAGTCTCATATTGATGCTGTTTATTTTTCGCTAACCTATAAATTCCAAAACTGCAGTCATGAAATAGCCAGAAATGCACAGGAGGAACTGACAGTACTAAACACCCCAATGACAGTAGTTGTAGGCTTTTTTTGACATAGGAGGTGCACGTCAGGTTATGTCGTACGATTTCAGACAGGTTTTGAAGTTATGACGTACATTCAGTGGAGCAGAGAGGCGTAAATCCCCTGTAAGAATTCTTTTATGTTATTGATTTACTTTGTGATTAGGGTGTGAATACATTGTAAAGCTTACAGTACATTAATGAATCAAGCCAACCCTAAATCAAAAACTTAAGTATCTTACAAGAGCTTTTAGCTGATCTTAACCTTCTGTGGTCTATGGACGCGCCGGCGCGTCACACCGACATCGGCGATAAAAGGGGGCGTGGCATGGGGGCGGGGCCGCAATGCGATTCCGTTTTGATTTGTGTTGACAGTGCATATTGCCCTAGACCCCAGAGGGTTAAACAAAAAACAAGTTTGATGGAGAGAATTGAGTCTCGGTGTCAATAGTTTATTATCTTAATTTTGCAAGTTAAATCCAGAAGAACAACAAAAGAATAATTTATGCATGTTGCTGGTAGCATTAAAAAATCAATTCAGTTTAGTTATATTAGTGCAGGAACTTTTCCTTAAAATAAAGCACAATTGCAGAGAAAATCCCAACAGTCAGATGGTATTGACGCTTCAAAATGGGACTTCATAAAGCAATGGTGATGTCATGGTAGAGATGTCCCTTGTTTATGTACAGTCTTATCAAACCACATCTACATAGTCCTATTGAAACAGATTAATTTAGTTTTTAATAATGAAATTGAGGAACACTTTTATAATCAGTATTATTTTAGCTGTGACCTTCACTGAAGGGTTTTAAAGTTGCGCTGAAGTTTACACAACATCAGCAGCATGAGGCGACTTCATCTTTAATTAAGGTTATCCAATAATTATCTCACCGGTGATGTCATGAAGCTGGATGAAAGAGAGTGAAATACAGTTTGGACTCAGGACAGGGTCTCCAACCTCTTAATGAATATGACCTCTGAGTCCTTCCTGCAAATCCCTGAGCTCTCATCCCCCCTCTCCAAAAAAGACCTACAGTGTTTAATGATTCCAAGGACTCTGGGGCGAACTCCAACTCTAATCAATGAACCCCATCTACGGGGAGCCAGTATCCCCGAGACACTGTTGCAAAGACAGTCATGCTTGGCACACCAGGTTCACCATGGTGATGAAACCCTATTAGAACAGTTTTTTTCCCCCCCTCAATGTGGAGTATCTGGTTGAACTGGCAGCAGAGTCATTATGTAACCTCTGCTCATGCCTGTTCTCTCTGGAGAGAACAGCGGAGATCAAATATATAGCCTATTTGTTTTGATACTTCATATCTCCTGCATTGCTTTAATGATAAGTGCCAGTGAAGTAACTACTGGAAAACTGAGAGACAGAGCTGGAAGTGATAAAGAATAAAGTGTTAAATATGGTGAGGTGAATTGCCCAAAAAGGAAACTAGTGCTCATTTAGCTTAAGGAGGAGCCGTTATGCTTATTTCCAGCTTTATATTATTTATTCTTGGAGTCTTTTAGAGTAGCTTTGCATGATTCACAGTTGAGGTTGCAGCTTTGAATCGAAGGTCGCTGGGGTTTCGTCGCTTATTGACAGAGCTGTGTGCCAGAGATGAATATATCAGTAACATCCACTCTCACTGACATCATATAGAGTCAAAAATAGAAAAAAACTGGCAAAGCTTGCCTCATAGGGATTCCTTGTACATACAGTCACTGTAGTATTTGAAACTTTTGCCATGTGTAGTGTAAGGTTGTGCTGAAACACTGAGGTAAGGATGGGTTGACTATAGAGGTGCCTCTCTGAGTAGCTGTGACATTTCAGTTTAGAGAAAACATGCAAATGAGTTCTGGTTGCTTTTGACTCACACTGCTCTCTGATAATCTCTTGAAAGGCCTCAATATTTCTGATAACTTTGTTGCAAGAAATGTGCTATTAAAAACAGTTGTATGTACTTGCCGGCTTGCCTCTTCCAGTGGAGTTCCCCCTTCTACTTTTCTGTTTTAAAAAAAAAATCAAAAACACCTGAAAGCCTTCTAAGTAAGGTTTAAAAAAGGAGGGAAGAACATTTTCCAGTGCTCCTCTCATTGATGAAATGTTTCCTCTTCCTCTTCAATTATTCAAGCCGTTTTCATTGGAGAACTCCCAGTGGCACCCGGTGAGATTTGCATCCTGATTTATTTGTCATATATCCTTTATATCTCTAAATTCTTTATACCTCTCCAGTGGCTCCATGCATCTTTCATGGGCTCCTCGGCAGTGTTTGCAGGCTAGATCCAAACACATTTTACACGTCACGCTGCAGTTGCAGCTGCAGATCACATATTTCACCTTGGGTGTGTAGTGTGAATGAAAAATTTATTGTCTGGTGTCGTTAATTTTTTTTTTCCTGCGCTCACACCACCAAATTTTTGGCATTGTCAGTGTCGCAAGTTGCCACCTCACAAGCTGCGTTCCCCATTTTCCCTGTCCCTTATTCTTTTGTTTCCCAGTGAACTCTGAAACTTGCAAGAGAAGCATCTCTCTGACCTGGAAAGGCTGTTTTGGTGCGAATGAGTGACTGACACAATTAGGTGAATATGGAAATGATGTGTTTATGCGACCCACGGGGCAAGTTAAGTCGAGACAAATGTATTTATAAAATGCTTTTAACAAAACAAGTTCACCGCCGAGGAGTTTTGGGAAGCTAAAAACTTAATTCACAAAAATTAAGCAATTGTGAAAATATTTTCAGTCACATTGGCAGCTGTTTGACTTTCACTTTTTCTTAAGAAGCGAATAAAACTATATATAGACAAGAGAGCTTACCAGCTAGACTTTTTTTGGCCAGAAAATATCCCCATTTTATTTATGCCATTGACAAAATAATGGCTACAAAACGTCCCCGAGGGCTGCTAAGTTTGTGATACAGTTTAATATGACAATGCTTTGAACTGGCGTCACACAGGCTTTACCCCCACACCACAGAGCACAGGGATAAAGATAAACATGTTTGTAATGGTGTAGATTTAATTCTGTCTTTGGCCTGCATTGCAATTACTCTCACCCACGCAGGATGGCATAAGGAAAAAGCATTCCCAACTGATTAATTCCCCGACAATTATTCCCCTGTCTCCTTCCGTCTGTCTCTGTTGACATGCTGCCACTCCAAGCCGTTCCACTGATTTTTATTTCCCTAACGCAGGCACAATCTAAAGCACTGCAAATGTGGTGCGCAGCGTGGGGAAATACTCCGGCTTTTTCCTCTGGAACGGAGTGCCGCTCACAGAGACAGATTGTCATACTGGAATGGGCCACCTAGCCTTACAATCTCCATCTGCTTGGGCAAACCGTGGATGAGCGGGGGAATGAAAGAGGGATAGAGAAACAGGGGGAGAGAGAGGAAAGGAGGCAGAATGATGGAGTGGCTATTAAATATACAGCAGGCAGCGAAGAGCATGTGGGATGTTGTTGGGAGACTTCTGAATCGTAGTAGCTTCTGAGCGCTTGCTTTCTTCCTTTTCTTATAATATTTTGCTGACTCTTTCTTTTACTAGTACCAGGTTTCTTTGTGTTTTGTTGTCTTTTGCCCTTCATTTGTGATTTCACTTCTATTGTCATGCTGTTGCTCTCTCTGTTCATTACTGTTTCTTTTTACGTTTTTTTCCTTTGATTCATTTGTTCCTCGTCTTCTTCACCAGTTATTTGTAATTATGCGATCACATTCTTTATCATATTTTCACATATTTATAATTTTTTTTTCACTTTATTCTAATAATAATACTATTCTTCTTTTCCCCTTCTCTTTTATGGTCTTTTTCTTTTGGCAATTATTTCCCATCTAGTCTTTCTCCTTTACTCTCCTGGCATGCTCATTGGGATGTATGGCCACCTTTGTAACATAAATCAGTGATGAATCCCGCCACAGGGTTTAAATGGAGATGTTTTATTAGAATAAGTCCTTGAGTCTTTGGCGGCAGGAGCCAGTTCATGTGAATTGAGTTGAGTTGAGGCTAACCTCGATGTTAATTCAACCTTTTATGAAACGGCTCTCGCGGTGGCTGGTTTGGGTGCCGTCTTCGGCTTCGTGACAGCTCGCTAACGCAGCTCCGCAGAGGTGTCTCTGCCACATTTTCTTCCCGTTTGCCATCTAATTCACACTTCCCTGAGGTACACTCCACAAAAATTGGATGGTAAAACATTGTGAAAACATCCTTAAATGACAGTCGAACCATGGCAGCAGATGGGTGGGGCAAGTGAAAGGGTATGTGGGTCATGTATCTGTGTCCAGATCACTTGGCAGATTTTTCTTTCATTCCAGCAGATTTCTTCATCAGGTTGTAAGGAGGCCAGCCTTCTGTCTTGAAACAGTGCGTGCTGTGTAGTGTGGGTGGGTTTGGGGAGGATGTGGGTGGGTTTGGGGACGGCAGTGAGGCAGCCTGACTGGAAAACCATGTTCAGATATTTTTAATTCATGGGATACCACCTGGCTAATGGTGTTCTTGGATCCGCCAGTTCCCCGCAAGCCCAGAACAGAACTTGTTTCAAATAATCTGGTCTCCACCAAATGCACCGAAATTATTCATGCAGCCTGCATTATGAGCCGTTGATCATAATATTGGAATAAAAAAACAGTTCAGAAATGTCAGATAGCATTAGAATGCACTGATGGCAACCCAAACAGCTCATGTAAATTACATGGGAGAAGATGGACAGATATTCCTCTCTTAAGATTTTATAAAATAAAATATGCTATGCATACAGAAATTTAGCCAATTAAAGGCACATAAATGGTATGTATATGTATGCATATAGGTCTGTATATTTTACGTCGCATTTTTATTAATAATATTATGATTGTTATTCTTATTATTGTTGGGTTTTTTTTTACTTCAAGATTATTTGAATAAGACATTTAAAAAAAGAAAAGAAAAGAAAAATAATTTTCTTCTGTCAGACATTGAGATATTCTGTAGTCTCATGGTTACCATTAAAAACATATTGCTGTGTCTTAAATCCTCCCTCGGTGGGTCATAACAACATTGTGATGTCAACATTACAGGAAACGTTAACATAGTCATACTGAACTTACAGTAACCAGCAGGCCACTGATGTTATCCTGCCCATTGATTTCCTCTGTGGCCCTAAGTACTGACGGCTTCAGCTTAAGATAGCATGAGACCATAAAAGAGAGCTTGACCAAACACAACATCATATGATTTTATGAAATATTGATAAGAGTGGTCTCCACTCCCATCAGGCCTTATGGACAAATAAATGGACAACTGACCAGCGCTGGCTGGACCTGAGCAGCTTGTATAATGAACCAAGGAGCATGAGAGCTAAACAAAGTACAGGAAAAAAGCAGCTGCAAGCTTTTCTGGGGCAGATTTTTCAGATATATTTCATCTTTTTGCATTATTTTTTAGGTTTTATCGTCTTTACGGTTGTTTATTGTGTCGTACTAGTTTTTCTCTGGCTTTCCAGTTTGTTAGTATAATGGATTCAGTTATGAAAAAATACAATATAATAAGTCCCATATGTCTGTGTCACAATAAATAATGCATACAGTACATGGTACAGTAATTAGATTTTCTTCTTTTCTCTTGACTCAGTCGGTTAAATTAATAAAAAATAATTATAAATATATTTAGAAGGAAACTGATAAACTAATACATGTCCTATATTAATTAATAAAATTGCAGTGTTTGATCCGGGATGTTTTAAAGTGATATTCTGCAGAATGCTGGGGGCAAACTCAGTTTCTAATGTTTGGGATAGCAGGATGAAGGAGATATTGGGGTGTGAAGTTACTGCAGGGAACTTTCATAGATTTGAGTTGCCCATATGAAAACACATGAAGTCTAGGACACTGTTGACATTTTGTCCATATTGATATTTTGCCCGTTACTTCTTTTAATATTTTTGTTCAGTTAGGAGACGCTGATATACACTACTCGACAGAGATGTCTTATCAGAGATTTTTATCTTGATTTGTGCTGCAGAGTGTTAAATCTCAGTAATGAAAGATAGACTTATCAGTCTAAACAATGTTATGTCTGTCAAAGAGATTATCGTAGCTGTTATCTGCATTTTATCTGAAGATATAACAGTTGTGGTAAAAGTACAGTACATTTTTCTTTTTTGGGGGGGGGGGCAATGAAAGCTGCGGTAATTTTGATAAATTTATATTGCATTATTTGGAAAGATTTTGAATATGTTTCAAAAACCCAGACTATGAGATCTACACGTGCTAGAAAATGAAAAAGTAAAAACAACTATTTTATTTCTTTAACATCAAAACAGAGATTTATTATTTTTTTTCTAGCTTTTCAAAGAACGTGATTCATTAGTTGCACATATTCTTCTTTTTCAACCGACAGATAGGGAAAAGCAGTTTTTAACAAGCCTTTAGTTGTTGAGGGGAATAAGTGTAAGCAGTCTTCCATCAACTGCACACATTCCTCTGATGAGACGATAGTGGCTAAGATGTTTATGCAAAGATGCAACCTCACGCTTTCAACTCTCCCAGTCGCATGGACGACAACTTGGATGCCATATTAGACGTGAGGCAACAAACTTGATACGGGTATTTACCAACAAAGCTCTGTTCTCACTTGTCGCGGTGCAGAGTAAGAGGATTAGTTTCCCGTTTTCTTTTTTCTTCTTTTGCTGTCAGGATTTAAGGAAACTACAACTTTTCAATTTAATTGTAGTTCCGTTGTTTTAAACACACAAGGCTCTGACTTTATGCTGTAATAAAAGGAGTGAATTTGATAGCATTAATATATTATATTTGTACATAAACACTTAGTTTATGCCTTATTTTGGTCGTTTAGTTATGGCTAAAATTTTCTTCAAGTTTCTCAGGGTAGAAAAATACACCACATAAATGAAGGAGGCGACAGTTGTTCAACCGATCAAGGAAATCAAAAATTCCAAAATAATGTTACTCAGCGCTTTCACCGCGTTATTAAAATGTACTGTCATTTGCTCTTTTTTTTTTTCACTTTTTGCTTTCTGATCATTGTAGAAGTTTATTATTTTTATTCCATAGTTTATATTTAAATACTTCTTTTTAAATCATCTCATAATTGTCTCTTTAAAGAAAGTTTTTGGCTTCCATCAACCGCTTTACCATCAGTTTATTATTTAAAAACTTATGTAAACATACAGAGAGAAAAGAAAAATGAAGGTTGAAGATGAAGAGGAACGAGAGTGAAGAGGAAGAGAAGATGAGGTGGGGGGGGTGGGGGGGTGGTGGGGTGGGCTAGGAAGGAAAAGAGGGGGTTGTGGCAGATTTTTTACCTGAAGGCAAAAGAAGGCAGAGGAACCCGCAGGTTCAGCAGGGAGCAGCCGTGCCCGCCACAATTCCAGGAAGGCCCTCTCCACTATGATCCATTATTCAGCACCAAGCACAATTAGCCTCTGTCAAGCTATTTTTACATGCTCCGATAAGATAGATTCAATGTACAAAAGAATGTGCAACATCTCCCTCCTGCTCCTCCTCTTGCACATCACCACTTATTTATTTATTCGGCACGTTAATGCGTTAGAATGGTATCGATGTAGCTTTTATCCCTTAAGTTATTCATCAGGGCTTTGAAAGAGTTTGTTTAGAGCTGTTTAGTGCGGCATCATCGGCAAAGCTGGAGGGATGAGCTATGCTAAATTGGCTCATCTATCTCGATGTTATGATATGTGGGTATAATTTGTGTGTTTGAATGCAAATGGTTGGCATTCAAAAATGAATTGACCTCAAGGACCTTAACAAGCACTTAGCATCAAAGGCATAACATTAATACAGCCACACTAAGTGCCGCTGCCAATTACCAGGGGAGGCTGACTAGGGTTGAGATGGGTTCAAGTCAAATATCTGTGTATGATCTGCTGATGATATCATTGGCATTTAAAATTTACCAGCACAGAGTTTCATGTTTACTGACAAACTTGCCTTTTAAACTAAAACTTTGAGGTTCAGTGTCCCAGACTTAGATTAAGTCTAGTTGTAGACAACCATGTCCAGGAACCATGATGTAAATTTCCCATCACATTTCATAACTACTTTTAAAGGAATTCTTCAATGTTTTGAAAATATACTATTTCAGTCAAGATCACTATTTGGATCTGCAGTAATTTATATTTGGTGTTGCGGTTCAGTTCTTGGACCTTCCCATGCTTACATGCACAAACATAGAAAGCATAAAGGGGGGGGAGCACACCACACTGCTGCTTTATGGCCATGTAAGTAAGAGCCTGAGGTGGAATGAGCAGCAGCAAAAGCCCAGCACAGAGCAGGCAAACAAATATGATATTAAGGCATATGCAGGTTTTATAGTTTCCATATCTGCAAGTCCACTAGGGTCCGCTTGAGTCCCAGTGACGTAAATGTTGTCATTGGACAGTGAGCATAGGGGTCTGTGCGGACATCCACGTGATGTGGATGTTTCACTGTTTGTCTGTGACCACACAGACTCATCTGTGGAGATTTTCCATTAGAATGCATTACGCGTCCATGCAGACCATGGAGGGGGATTCAGGAGGACTCCAAAGAAGTATACGGGGAATCACTACTTGGCTGTCAGATCTTCAGCTGTCCACGGCAAGGCCACGACCGGCTGGTGAGTGGTTGTTAGAAGCTGCTGCCAGTCGTTGTGACTGTTGCTAAAGCCCCAGTCACACGCCTAGAGACAAGTTCTGACCCCTGTCAACCACCAGAACTGAAAGGGAAACTTAGACCACTTGCCTTCAAACTTGTACCTTTTGAAATTTTTTTTTGTTGAATTTTTTTCTTTTTTTTCTTTTGCAGCAGCAGGGCAACTTCTACTCTGAAGGCTAATGGTTTCTATTTTCATTTTCTTCAATGCAAACATTAAATTTGCTGTCAACCAAAGCATCAGACATGCAAAGGTTGCTGCACAAAAAAAACCCCTCTTTACAACTGACTTTACCTAGCAACAATCAGCCGTTTCCAATTGGTTGGGAACACTTTTTTTTTTCTCCCCTTAGCAACCAGGAGGTCGCTGACTGGTCTCTAGGCCCATGTGGACTAAATCAGACCCAATATGAAACGAGAAGCTGAGGTGGACATGGGTTCTGAAGTGGCTTGCACAGGCTGTGGATATTGTAAGCAGGCTAAAGCAACTTAAATTGTGACCCCAAGATGAGATTAGCAAACTACATAAGTAGATGATGAGCTATCAGGCGAGTTAGCTGATGTGGCATCAGTTGATCTGCCAGGAAAGCAGCTGAGGTTGACTTCATGGTCTGCCTGAACTACTCCTATGCTTGACAGAGAAAGATTACCATTCTAGTTTCTCTCTATTGTGTTTTGATGAAATGGGAAACTCCACTTCAGACCAAAAAGCCACTCATCCCTCTTTCTCTTCTCTTGAAAACTTGATGCTGCTGTCCATTGACTTGTTCTGTTAAGACTTACCATTTCTTAAGAGTGCTCGGATCACTGTGAAAGTATGTCAAATCAAAGCATTTCTGCTACCCAGCCACTTCACAGGCAGTGTGAGGATAATTTTTCACATAAGCATACCTTAGAAGTAGTAGTTAGTAGCGATTGCTGCATGGTGTCATTATTCATGAGACTGTGCTGCAATAGAGAATAAATGTATGATAAGGTTAGGATGAAGAGTAGAAAGTGCCTGAGCTCTTTCCACATTTCAGAGCTTTATGTGCATATTCCAGACTTATATGTACAACATAATTCAGTCCAAATTGGCTCTCCTGCCATTTTCATAGAGGGGAAAAGGAAATGTTTTGGCTGCAAGACTCTTTTGCCGAATGACACCGGCTCGTTGTTTCATTTCCATCCCAATTTTGTCTAAATTTACCTCATCACTTCCTCTGAAAACTTTGTATTTGGTCACGGCTTAGGGCCTCAGGGAGTTTTTCTTCTCCTGCTTGAAGTGAGATGAGGATTAACTTTGCTGGTGTCACATACTTTTTATCGCTGCATCATTTTATCATAATAAACTTTAATTTGATGAGATTCAGTTAGGAAGCTTGAAGATGAGATGCAGTCTGGAAGCTTCTCTATCTATGATCTGCTCTGATATCTTGGATGTCTAGGAATACATTTCGTGCATATTTACAGCACATTTACTGCATTAAAAAAAAGCTGTTTTATGATTTACTTAAGGAAGAGGGATTAGTTTTAATCACATGACACAGTTAAATATACTGTACAGGTAAGGACCTTGGACTAGGGTCTTAAAATGAGATAATCCAAACATAAGTTCACTAAATCATTTCAGTT
The DNA here is from genome assembly GCA_015052645.1 of Benitochromis conjunctus. Classification (NCBI taxonomy): domain Eukaryota; kingdom Metazoa; phylum Chordata; class Actinopteri; order Cichliformes; family Cichlidae; genus Benitochromis; species Benitochromis conjunctus. The sequence goes on along the minus strand of VOQK01043019.1, from coordinate 59,157 downwards.
TCTAGAGAAACAGGACTTTGGTGACTCAAATTAAAATAATAGAGCTGAGCTTTTTTTCTGGGGTTATTCAAGAAATCAAAGAATTCAGGTCTGC
>VOQK01043017.1:118238-128533 GCA_015052645.1 Benitochromis conjunctus | reverse complement strand
TGGTACTATTTTTTGTTATTTATTTTTTCATCAAAGCACATGTAATCAGGATTTACAATAAATATGGTATTTGTGCTTCTGGATAAAAAGACATTAGTTCCTTACTAACCAATTTACATGTGGGTTTTTTTTTGTCTCATAGGCAGGTGCGGGTTTCAATTGGTTCATTGGTGTGGAAATCTTCTAACAGCAATAGTAAAGCCCTCTCACTAGAGAAGGGAAGGCAATGCTTTGCCTACACTTGTCAGAGATCTTGATGAAAATAAACATATACATACTGTTTTACAAGGCGTTACCTGCTTCGCGAAAGCTGTAAAAGCAAAACCAAAAAGGCACCTTGGAGGAGGAAAAACAAATTCAGCAGTCAAAATGTGCTAACATAACATATAGTGCGCACGAACACTGAAAGCCTTCGTTTTTAGTACAAAGACTGAATATTGCAGAGAAACTGTGAGACATCAGCCTTTTACAAACTGAAGTACCTATACTGACTCAGTAGCTGTGTTACTGATTGAATCAGGCACAGAAGTTCTGTATGAATGGAGGAAAGTTGATAGTAGTAAAAAGATTTGATTTCTCAGAGTAAAAAGCACTATACCGTATATCTTCTAATAGTGGCCTGTCTCTTATTGACGCCCGTCTTTTTAAAGACGATCTCGCCTGATGGGGGACTTTGAGAGTTGAGATTACTTGGTTACTCTCGTTATTATTACACTTTAACAGGTTAAACCAGCATTTTTTTTACAGCTATGCAGCTGTTCCATTTCATACGTCATCGCTGTATTCTTAACCCTATAATGCCCTTTGTATCATATCTGATACATGAGTTTCTGATACCTCTATCTCGTCAACATGATCAATACTTGGCATAATTTCAAAATGTTATGGACAAAACTCTTTTATTTAGTCTAAAATTAACATTGTTGTTAACAAAAAGTTTCCAAAAACGCCCAATGTATCAAGTGTGATACAAAAAAAATATAATAAAAATATATCATACACAACATGATATAGCAAAAACAAAAATTGTGGATTTTTATATGAGATTTAATAAACATCTCAGTTCCAAAAAATCTAAATTTTCTGGCTAATTTTTGATGGGTTGGGTCTTACAGGGTTAATGACCGAAGGCAGTGCACTGTGAGGTGTGAGGTTGTATGGATGAGCAGCTGATATATTTCAGCTTAATCTGTTTTATATTAGCAGCTCATTCCAATGAGCTTTTGCATGTGAGATGTTTATGAAATGTTGGTAAATTGCACTGAACAGAGTCTGCATGTGTGGCATTAAGCATTTATTAAATAAACTCAATCACAATCCTGGGACACCAACTGATCTCAGTGTTTATCGCACATCAGCTAACGGTCCTCCTGATGCCTTTCACACATCTGCTTGGTAAATCTAATTTAGGTCCTATATTTAAGCTGCTCAAGTCCTAATGCTGCCGTGTATTTGCAAGCCAGCCCGGTCCTGCTCTAAATGATGTTTCTGACCTAAGCAGATAATCACAATATCAGTTGTCATTGATGCCTGTGCCCATCTGTTTTGTTTGGTCTTGCTGTTGCTCAGAAGGTAGAAATGCCGTCTTCTGATCACATTGAAAAGTGGTTCGATCACTGGCTACTCCACTCTGCATTTCAAAGTTTCCCTGGATAAGATACAAAGTCTGAATATGACAGAAGGTGTTTGATGGCACAGAAGTTCTGTATGAATGGAGGAAAGCTGATTCTAGTAAAAAGTGATTTGATTTCTCAGAGTAGAAAAGCACTATATACAGTATTGTGACAAATAATGTTTTCGTAGGACCTTGACTAATTGATCAATTAATTAACTGATCTGATCGTGAGCGTGAGTTTGGCAGTACCAGCATTCAATTGCAGTATGTGGTCTTGGGAGTATGAAAAAGGGAATATTGGCAATTAGTGACCCATACTTACACAGATTCGGGTGTGTCTTAACATGGTGCAATGTGAGAAAGACAACTCACAGGTGGAAAACATTCAAAACAGTTGCCAGTCTTCCCAGGAGTGGATTGTCCCAGCAAATTCACCCCAAGGTGAGATCACAGAAATTGCAAAAAAAACCCAAAAAGCTACACTTCAGACTCTGCAAGCCTTCGTTAGCATTTTAAATAATAGCACAATTTTAAAAAAAAACTGAAAAAGCATGGTTAGCTGGGTTTGTTTGCCATGAGAAAGTCCTTTCTCGCTATAAAGAACATAGCAGCATGGTTTAGATTTGCAATGTTGCACCTGAACAAAGAAAAGATGTCTGAAAAAATGTCCTTCGGACAGATGAGACCAAATGGGAGATTTCTGGTGATAATACACGAGCATAGCATATCAGTACAAATATCTGATATAAGCACGTTGATTGAATGGTGATGATTTGAGCTTGTTTTGCAGCCACAGGGCCAGGGGACCGTCCAGTAATTGAGTATTACGACTTTACGAGATTTAATAGCCACACTTTATCACAGAGTTAAATTCAACATTCAAACAGCCTCCAGGGATGTTTGGATGTTTCTGTTGCAGCTGTGACCCAGGGTTTCTAATATGAAGATAAATGCTTGGCACGGGATGGGGGGACAAAACTATTAAGCTTATTTTGAATAAAGAATGTCAATCTAAATGTGGACTGACCAAACGTGACGATATCTCTAATGACAAACTTGGAAGGTACTTGGAGGAAAAAGCTATTGGTAAAAACACTTTACCATGGAGTAAACTAGGAGAGAGTAGAATACAGAGAACACTAACTAACCTTATGAAACTGATAGTGTACTTATATTAAATAAGCTAATAAAACAAATTATGAATCTGTCATCTCGTAGTAAGAAGATTCTAGGTTTAAAGCTGTTCAAAGTCATGTCCGTCAAGTTATTTGGTGATTCCAAAATACCTGGGGTTATGCAAAGATTGGTTATTTGACTCTGTGTTATCCTGTTAAATAAAATAATAATAATACTACTAATAATAAATAAATAAGGAGAGAGTTGAGCCAAGGGTAATGGAGCCTTCATGCATTGACTACCTGAAATTCACAGAATTGCACAGGAATAAATTGGCATCCAATAAATGTTAGAAGTCCACATATAGCTGTACAGGACCGAGTGCTATCAATCGTCATCGAACCACTGACCTATGAATCATTCAAACTTAAAAAAGACAGCGCATTTAACAGATGAACCAGTGTTGTGTCTACACATAAAAAGAACCAATTTTAAATTGTATCTTTAAGGACTTACAAACATTCTTAATTTGGTCACTTTTTTTGTTGAATCTGCAAATAATACCAAAGAAAGTGGAAGGCCTAAAAACTATCTATAGCAGACGAACAGTATCTGAAAGCCGTGATCTCAAGCAACATGAAAAAAGACTGGACACTGGGGTGGATCTAGAGAAATATTCTTAGGGTGGCATGGAAATCAGATGGGGTGGCAAAATCAAAGCCATTTCTTTACATGTGTTACTTCTGTAATATGTACTATATATGCTTAAAATACATCTAATACAGCAAGTATACACACGTTTCATGTAAACATAGTCTGTAACTTGCTTATTGGCTTTAGCCCAGATAATTAAACACTCACTTACATAAAAAAGTGAATTTTGATTTTGCGTACTGTGATAAGCATGCAGCCCAATAAGGATAAAATCCAGAAAGCTACACAACATGAGGTGGATCCGTTGAAATACAAGTCTAACTAGAAGTCTAAGCTTCACTTAGAGTTTCACAAAGTTTTTTTTTGTGTTTTGTTTTAGAAAATGCCAAATATCTGCACTGTCATTAACAAATGTATCTTTTATTCACAAAAAATCAAAACCTCATTTTTCATGATTTGTTGGGTTATAACACTCACCGTGGCATTTCCAGAGTGCACCACAAATATATGTAAACAACAAATAAAGCAGTCTCAAAAGCTATGGGCTGAACTATGCTTTAATTGGGGGTGGGGGGGAGACAACAACATTATGCAATATATTCAGTTTTAGAATTTATATTCAATGTTAACTGCATTTAGGCTCAATGTGCTTGCTTAATTTTATAAACAACATTGCCATATGCAAAACCTGGGTGGCACTAGGGGTGGCTAGAGTTTATTTTAGGGTGGCACATGCTAAAATAATGGGGGATGGGGGATCTCCACACTCTCTGACAGATCGTTACATGGAGAAGCCTTTTGAATACAAGCGAGCTCATCCACACAGGTGTGCACACAGGTGTACACACAGGTGTTCAGAGATGCAAACTACACCTTTCTTGGCTGCTGTCCTGGAGCACGTTGTGCGCTGTCAGTCCTGCATGCTGCACAATAACGTTCAATATTTAGTATTTACTGTTAATCGCGGTTATTGCTGTGGTCCCCATATTGTGTTGCTCTGCGTTGCTTTTGCTTGTTTTCTTTTGCTTTTTTGTTCTTTGTCTGTCTCAACAGGTGATCCAGTGGATTTTTTTCCTTTTTTGTCTTCTCTCACTGTCCCTCATCCCCTCTGTTTTTCTCTCCCTCCCTCCCTTTCTTTCTCTCTCTCTCCTTTTCCTATCCCCCAATCATGTCTGTCCCATGTATAACAACTGAAAATAAAATGAATAAATAAATAAATAATAATAACAAAGGTCAATCAAATAGATCAATACAGCAAGGCCGTGATGGTCCATTTGGTAAAATAAATCTGTTGGGGTTCTTCTTTCTTTCTTTCTTCCTTGACCTTCAGACAATAATTCTGATAGCTAATGACCCAAACGGGAAAGGCAAAAAAAAGAAAAAAGAAAGAAAACTTGAGTCAAATTTTGATCCATTGATTGACAACAGCTTCATTTTTCCACATGACCATCATCCCAAACACACTCCCAGTGCAGTACAAACAGGCATGGATTGGCCTTCCCTCCCCAAAGCCTGGCCCCAAACATTACTGAAGCAGTTTGGGATCATCTTGACAGAGAACTGTTGTAGCTTTTCCATTAAATGAAAAGCTGTGAATGTGGTTCAAGAAGCTGGGAGAACTATTCCTTAAGACGACTTAAAGAAATTACAAGAAAGCTTGCCTAAGAGAGTTCTGAACCAAATACTGACTTCCAGGTTTGTTAGAAGTGTACAAACTGTGTTTTTGGATTATGCATGTAATTTTGCACTTTTGAAGAATCTTCGCACTTATTTCCAATTACTCTAACAAAATACAACGAAACAAGAGCACTCAGAGAGCACGACCCGCCATCCCCCAGAAAGGCAAGAGTTATTCTAAAACAGTGATGTTTTATGATGCGTTTATTACAACATGCTAACATTAGTCTGTTTTTATTACAACATGCTGCTGTCTGACCTTTGACATTGACGTATTGCATACCAAAATGTTGCATTGTATTATCTTTACCTGTGTGACTGGAGCAGAATTGCTTTCTCCATGGTGTACATGCTCGCTCCATATCTGTGATAGATTACTTGATTTAAAAGAAATAAAAAATTTCTAGGTTAACTTTGACCTTGGGCACTAACAATGAAGGTCAAATGCTTAGTCAGTCAGGGTACTCATGTCTCCCACAGCCTAGTATATTGTCGTCAAGTTTGAAGACAATCAATAAAAACACTGTGAGTAATATAACGTTTTTACTAATTGTTCATATTTGGTGTGACCTTGACTCGAGTTCCACCAAAATTAAATCAGCTAGAGCCATTACTGACAAAATTTGAACATATCTTATAAACTGAGGGCACTAGACTGCTAACAAACAAACAGACATACAGACAAACAAACAAACGTGACCGATTACATACTCCCTCCCTCGGGGGTGTGAATGAGAGGTGGCTAAAGCATACTATCTATATGTTGTTTTAACAATGAAGAAGCTCTGTAGAAGTTTTTAAAACGTTAAACTTGACGTACTTATAGGCAAAACCTTCAAGAGCAAAAACTCAAGAAATGTATCCAGTAGTTGAAATTCTCCAGTAAAACTGAAACATAAAAAAATGAAAATATAAAAAATTCTAACATAATTGGAATATGTCGATTTTTTTTTTCTTCAAATTAATTGCTCCTGAGGGACAAACATGCAAATTTGGGCACAGATTGTTTGTTATCTGCTTGATGCTGTTATCTAAATGAGTTCGCAAGGGATAATAAATAGGGCTGAAATTCACAGTATAACACACTGTGTCTCTGTGTGCACAAGCATGTGGGTGTGTCCCTCCATGCATTATATGCTAGACTGAATGGCATATTTGTCAGTGCAGAAGTGAGATGTGGCAATTTGCTTCTTTATTTTCACTCAGTCACTATTGCACTGTTGATATTGCACTCGTCTTTGTAACACCATCAAAACCTCAAAGAAAAGACTGCAGTGTCATTTCCTGCTTTACATAACTATTTAATAGACTAACCATTTACATATGGCGGTTTCTTCAGTCTTGTAGCATTTGTTGATCTCTTTCAGTAAAGGAAGAAAAAAAAGAGACCCTTATCCTGTTCCATGGGAAAGGATTACTGCACTGCCCCTTTAAATGCACCGGCAGCATGCATATGTCTGCAAGCCTTCTCCACCGTCTACATGCTTTTTTAACAGTTTTGGTTAAACAGAAGCAAAGTGAGGCAGGACTTACCCAGAGCGAAAGAGCTTGAATGTGCCCTGAAGGCAACACTGGCCATAACTCCCTGAGTCCTGCCTCCTCATTCACCATCAGTCTGTTTTCCTCTGTATTGTCGTCCACTTTGCTGCTTGCTGACAATCTCTGGCTTCTTCCTGCTTCCTGCTGCAAAGCATGATGGGAGCAGCAGCCCCTATGCCTCTTGTCTGTTGAGAAGAGCATGGTGGGGGGGGGAATATGAGAGGAGGGAGTGAGAGACTGCAACCGTTGTCTGTGAATGATGGATACCATGGTAACTAAGCTCCTGCTAGTGTGTGTGTGCATATTTGTAACGATGATGTATTTTCAGTATGAAATTTCATCATATCCCAGTATTATCATAAGGGAACAAACAAAAGCTGTTCTTTAATACTCTGCTCATAAACACAGGTCATATTTACACTGTAATTAATTAAACTATTAATGATGTCTTTTAAATAACAGATAAAAAATATTCTGTGGCTCTCATGATCATCTGGAAAAGGGGCAGAATTATGCTCATTTCCTGCTTAAAGAGCTTAGTGTTGTGATTAGTGTTATTCACTATGTGAAGCAAGCTGTTTTAGGTCCCTTCTTCCTAATTGCTTTCGCTCAATAACAGCAGGTTTGAACAGCAGGTGACAATGACCTTACTATTAAAACAATAGAAACAGTATATACTGTTGTGTGTAAAAAGAAACCACACGCTCAGGACATCATTACAGGATGAAAAGTCATCTGGTCCTTATCAGGTTCTGAAATATTTAGATATAACCTCAGATGAACAACAACACATGAAATATTCCACTGTGTCATTACTTAATGAACAAAAATGAAGCAATAATGGAGAAGCAGTGTGTGAAAAACAAAGGACACCCAATGCACTTGATTATCTGAGCATCAATGAGTGTGAGGGTTGTGAATTTGTTGATCTGGAGCGTTCCAAGGAGGAAGATTATCAGCAGTGAACTTGCCCATTGCTGCTTGTACCAGTATAGTTAGGTAAAGACGTATGTCTTGTTTGGAAGGGTTGCCAGGAGAAAGTATCTTCTCCGTTTAGGTGGAGACATCTAGCCATAACACACAAATACAGCATCTCCCAGCACATACACCTCATACCAGCTGTCAAACCTGGTGGTGGAGATGATTTGGGCTTGTTTTGCAGTCGCTGAGTTGAATGTGAGCTCGTCTGTACACCATAGTATTTTAGAGTCAAACGTGTGGTCATCTGTCCTCTGCTTGGACCAATATTAGGTCACCCAACAGGACAACGATTTTAAGCGAATGTTTAACTGAGTAGCTAAAAATGAAAAGAGTCGAGCTGTTGCAACGGCCCAGTCAAAGTGCAGACTTCAACCTGATTGAAATGATGTGGCGAGACCTTAAGAGAGCTGAGCCTAAACAAACATCAATATTTAAAAACCTCAATAAACTGAAGTAATGTTGTAAAGAAGAATGGGTCGAAATTTGTTAACTGATAAAGTCTTAAAGAAAACATTTACTTCAAGTTATTGCTGCTAAAGGTGGTTCTACATGCTAATGAAGCATATAGACTGTGCTTAGTTTCTCGTAGGACTGCAGAGAGTACTGATTTCTGCAAGAAGCACTTGGTGAGCCAAAGGTTCATGTTATACATATCGGCAGATATCCTGGGATTTCTGTAATCAGGTTTATTTGTGTTTAACGTTTTTTAAGTATTTAATTCAAGTGTTCCTGGCTATAGTTGTTGCATCTGGGTTGCTAACGAGAGCAGCCACACTTAACTGCTTAACTGCCCTGTCACAGTGTTAAACAGTAATTTGCCACAAGTCCAAAGTTACATCTTGACAACCTCATGACACGACATCACTTCACCTTCTCTGCACCTTCAGGATTTCTCAAGAGTTTAATGGATCCCACAGAAGACACTGAAGGGTTCATCCAAGGGCTTCGTCAACTACATATTAACTCCATTTGTCTAGAATTAACCACTGTCCTGGAATGTATATGTTTAAGGAAGATGTTCATGGAAGGTAACTTCAGTTTTAGAGCCCATGCAGAAGGAGCCATTGTGGTGTTCCAGTACAGCCCTTCTTCAAACTGCCCTTGAGTGATGATAATAATGTTTCTGTTAAAAAATTACCAAAAGGAGTTGTTTGCTGACAAAGCACTAAAATAGCAAGCAAGAATAATAACTGAAATATGCATAAAGAAAGAAATACATACCTGAATAATATTTAAAAAATCTTAATTAATTCTCTGAAAAAGAAGTCATCTCTATATATTGTTATTTTAAAACCTGGATTTATCATTCAGCATTAATGATTACCTAACCAATACTAACTACACCACACGCATATACCATCTTCGATGCTGGCTTTTGAGCTGTGCATTGATAGCAAGCCTTTCTCTGTGTGAAAATGCCTTTATGATGTCAGAGGTCAGAGGAAAAGGGTCAGACTACAGCTAACGGAAGGCAAGTAACTCAAATAACCACTTGTTACAACCAAGGTATGTAGAAGAGGATCTGTGAATGCACAGCATGTCAAACTTTGAAGAATATGGGCTACAGCAGCAGAAGACTACACCAGGCTCCACTCTTGTGCACTAAGAACAGGAAACTTACACAAGATCATGATCACAAGATCAACAAACAATAGGAACATGGAAAAACATCGTCTGGTCTAGTAAATCTTGATTTCTGCTGTGACATTTGGATGGTAGGGTCAGAAGATAAAGGCGTGGATCCCTCCTGACTTATCAATAGTTCCTGTCCCATAGTATCAACTGTGCTTTAAATGCCACAGCCTACCTGAGCATTGTTGTTGACCATGACCATCCCTTTAAGATCACAATATCTAATGGGTACTTCCACCAGGATAGCATGAATAAAATCTCTGAGGATTGTTTCCAGCACCTTGTTGAATCACAAAGAATTAGAGCAGCTTAGAAGCAAAAAAGGGGGGTCTAACCCATTAAGAGCAAGCTGTACCTAATAGATTGTCAGGTGAATTTAATAAAGTGATATTTGTGTTTAATACAGTGCTACGTACTGACCTGAAGAGCACAGTCAAAACTGATTTTCGGTTTTATCAGTTGTACATATAGATGTTTCACGTTGGTTTCAGCATTTGATAGGCTATTACTTTATTGTTTTGAAATAACTATGGACTTAAAACTATTTAAAGATCATTGAATTTGGATTACATCCCTGAGGATTTCCAATTCTTACCTTAACAAAAAAAGCACTCATAAAGAGATGGTTTGGCTGAAATTCCAGCAGTAAGTGACATAGAGTTGTAACTCATAGCACCTATCAAAGTGATGGAGGCTTTTCTGTCTTGGAAATCTGACATTTATAACAGGCATGATGCATTTCCTGTCAAAATATGAAAAACGAAATGAACAAACAACCCCTTTTTCTCAATAATATGAAGTCCCACTCCACCCTTGAATAGAAAAGCCCATTACAGTTAGTAGTGTTGCAATGACATCTAGTGGTAATAAGCAGGAAGTCTATCAGAGTCTCTGATTTCTGCTTTATCTCCATCCTATTTTTCTCTGCAGTAATTTAAAGACATTTTCACTCCTTTATAAGAGTAATGCTGAGAAACAAACCCCCTCACCTGTATTGGCTCATCTGTTGTATTCCAAGTTGCACCGTGTGTCAGTTCCAGTTTTAGTTGGGCAGCTCGATGTCTTCTGCTTATCTTTTAAT